>JAPDSC010090346.1:0-40047 GCA_026290005.1 Latrodectus geometricus | reverse complement strand
AAAAGAAGTTTCAGAAAGTTCACGTAAAAATAATGGATTTCTTTTTCCCCAAACTAACTCTTCTGTATTAAGAAATTTTCCTTTAATACCTTAGTAATGGGTTTGACATTATGAGGTGCTTCGAAGTTTTCCACAGGTTTTAATTAAGGGAAGTGCCAAAGATCAGATAGAATATGTGAAGACGACACCAAATATATAAAGTCCACACATCATGTGGCATCAAAGGCCAAATCTTACAACTAGTAACTGACAACTAGTATCAAATTACATTCCCTACTTCTACTCTAGTATAAAGAATGTGATTTGGCTGAGAGCTTCGCTACGATTCCAGCAATCGCTTATACGATTGACATGATTTCGTGAGCAGAACAGAAATTCATATGAAAATATAGCATCACGGTACTTCTGCGACCAGGTTGTATTTGATAATAATATTAACGATGATAGAACACCAAAGATAGTTCGAGGAGTTGACAATCCAAATTACCTGAAATGACTTCGAGCAGTTTACGTTATCATGTGTTGTCTTGCGATCGGGTCCAATTCTTAACTCAACTGTCATAAAGTAATTATACGATCCATTTAAATTTAAAAATTTGTAAGCATTATGTTTTCTTTATTAGTTGTCACAGACTTAAAATATATCTGATGATTTTTCACTACTCAATGAGCGACAGATTTGTTTTCCGCATGAAGATAAAAAATTAACCATTTTTTTATGTAACTGAGAAAGGGAGTTTGTTTAATCTAAAGATAGAAACAAACTCGATATTTTTTAAACTTAATTATATCATATAGCAAATAAGATGCGCTCTAATTGTTTTCTCTTGTGATTTTAAACTTTCTTAGAATAAAATGAAAGGCTTTCGAAATGCATTTTGCAAACACGAATTCTTCAAATATTTAAGCATTTTCATTCATCTAGAAGGAGCACATAAACTTTAAGTTAAATCGTTTTTCTTTTAAGTAAATAATATAGAAAAATCATAATAGCAACGCTCTCACGATTGTATAAACTTTAAAAAATAAAGAATCTTGTAATTTTCGGAGTTCCTTTGATATAACATATTTTTTTCTCTTATAATTTTTGCGTTTTTTTTTAAATTTAAGCAATAATGCAAACATTGGTTTGCAGATTTTTAACAGGTAACTCGCAATATTTTTGAAATTGAATAGATGTATATTTTAATGCAATTGTTTCTGATTAATCCGGCGAATCCAAGATTTAATTATTGACATTGGAAGTCACGTGTGGTGACTGGTTCACTCTAAATAATTTTACTAAAAAAATAAAATATAAATTAAAAATATATTTCATTTTAAATATTAATGGTACTATTTATATTGTAATTTCCTAAATTGTAAAATTGAAAATTATATTCTTAAGAAAATGTTTTTATGTTTAAGCAGATAAAGCAGTCATAAATTATAAAAGAATTGTGAGTTTCTAATAAAAATTCTTAATTTTTATAAACTTTTTTTTACAAACAAAATGGAGAAAAATTATTTTTAAAAACAAAATACCCTTGTTTTGTGCCAGAAATTGTAGTTTTATTACTCTTGGACACTAAACACTTGCGCATTTGTTGCTTTTTTAACAATTTGTTTGATACTGAATATTTTTTAATTATTTAATTTCGTTCATTACCTACTAGTTCACAACTAACGTCATTGAATTTTTGGCCGAATTTTCTAGAAAGGTTTTATATAATTCAATTGCTCATATTTGACTCCATAAGAGTTTTCTTTTATTTCCATATTGCTTAAAAGAACTTTTTGTTGCCATTGGAAGAGTTCTGATATTTATATTTTTGACATACAGTGTGAAATAAAAATAACCGTTGCACATCTGTTCGTTTTCTGAGTTGTGTGGAATATGATACTGATATTTATCATCTACTGTATCTACACTTCTTTTTGTTGTGTTATTAAAGTGAATAATTTTTGAATTTTTCTGTACAATGTCCCCAATGATCAAATTTCACGATTCTTTATTATTTCTATTTTGATTTCTCTTTATTTCAAACTGTTTAAATTTTTGCTTACAAATATATTTTATCCTAATTGAGATTATTTGTTTACTTCATCACTTTTCTCAAATGCACCATAAAAATGTATCATAAAAATGTATATTTGTTCAGGAGAATGAAAAAGGAATATTTCTTCATTATTTATTCACACTAGTTAGATCAATATCTATTGCAGAAGATGCAAATTCTTCTAATTGTGTTCTTAAACCTATAACATCACCACATACTACCAGAGCAAATAAATTTTTGATTATAAAATTGACAAATGGATGTTATTAAATATGTATACATGCATAACTCATAATTAATAATATCTATAAATTTAATTATGAATTTGACTTAATTATTAGTTCAATAATATAAAGGGATGTAAATTGTTCATGTATTTTTACATGAAATTAAAGCGGCTGAATATAAAACTATTATTGTATGATTATTTATTTGGGAAATCTTTAAGATTTTATAGTGTTTTTGTGTAGTTATTGTAATTTGCAGAATAAAATTTGTTACATAAAACACTTAAAAATTATTGTTAATCATTAGTTTGATAATAATTGCTTCTTTTTAACATATGGGTATAAATATTCAGTGCATGGCCCTAAATACTTGTAGAATTTCATCTGTTTTACGGATTCATTTTCAAATATGGTAAAAAAGTTCATTCGTTATTTTTCTTATAATTCTTTTTGATATTTTTTAAAATTTTCTTGCATATCAGATATAGAGCTACATGTAATACATTTATTTTGTGTTTTTATTTATTAATTTAATTGTATGCGTTCCTTACATTAGTTTTATAAATTTTCATTTTCTAGAAATTTTGAAAACAGATTGGTAAAAAAATGGTTTTTGTAAAAAAATTTCCAAATTATAAAAAATAAACGTTACAGGAAAATGAAAATACATTTTGAGTTAGTAACCCATTTTTGTTTTAATAGTCAGTTTGAAAAGTATTATAAGTTTTATTCACTGCAAAAATGAGTCATGACAAAAATGAGTTTCGACGGTTAGAATTATAAACGATCTAAAACACACTGATCATTCTAGTTAAATGATTTACAAAATTTAGTTTGTGATTTTTTTCATAAGTCTGTGTTTTTCTGATTAAAAATTGAAACAAATTAAATTAAGAAAATATTATAACTATAGGAATTAATTTAATGTGTGACAAATTTAATCCTACAAGGATCAGATAGTTATTATATATTTATGGTTCAATTATACTTTTTTACTAATTTCAACTAAGCTATGAACTAATTATAGATGACATCTTCTAAAAATAAGAGGAAAAAATCGGTTTTCGGCTTTTGTTTTGGCACTAAGTATAAGGAATTTTCAGGAATTTCAATTAATGGTAATAAAAGGAAGTCTTCAGGTGACAAATTTATTAAGTTCCATGCTAATTTTTTTAAAAGTTAGAAAAACAAAATTTTTAATTATGAATATAAAAATTACCTGCAAAATAGCTTTACTTTTTAATACGTAATTAAAATTTCCTTCGTTGTATAATTAAAGTGTATGATCATATTTTAATGACGTTCATTCAGAAAATTATTTATTTTATAAGAAAATTATTTGAATACTTCCATTAAATGAGGCATAGATTTCATGCAAGTAATTAATAATTGAAATTTTTTAATAAGTTATCATAAATTTTCTGTGTAAATTTTAATAAACCAATAATTTGAAATCATGATTTAAAATGAGTTTTCATATGCTTTTTAAAAATATTCCATTACTATGACAATTTTCAGTAATTCTTCAAATGATTTGTTTTGCATGCTTATAAATTATTAACACTTAATGAAAAATGTTGTTTTGATCATACAATAGAGAAAAATATGATTTTTATTCCTTTCTTTAATTTTTTTTTCTTTAAAGTTTGTGATCCATACATTTAAATACAAGCTTATATACTAAAAAATTTAATAATAAGAAATAAATATATTAAAATGCTAGGGGTACTCTAATTTATAAATTTAAAATGAGCATCACAAGATAAATTTTTATTTAGATATTCAATGAGAAGTTAATGTTAGATTTCAGATACGATATAAAGGTTTTTTTTATTTATTGAATATTGCTAATCACATATTAATTCGTTCGTGCTATTCGTTGAAACAATGTATTGATATTCATAAGAATATTTTAAAATTAATACACTTGTTTTTAGAATTCTTAAGAAACGGTAAAATATTTCGTAAAATAGAAAAATAAAGTATTAGATTATTAAGATATAATTATTTACCAAATTTTTTCTTTATAAATAAAATAATATATTAGAAAACACTATTTAGAATACACTTTAAGAATCAGATTGAAAATAAGATTTGTTTCTAAAAAATAGTTCTTAATTTCACTTTACTGATGAACGTTCGGCGAAGTACTATTTCTGCTTTAAAACTATATTTTTTAAATATACTTTTCCATTTTTTTCAATGTAAAAACATTTTATTGCTTTTCCCCCAAAAAGCACTTTAGCCCTGAACATTAGTAGAACATTTAGTTGCTTGTTTTACAGGAGATCTTTCCACAATATCATTTTCTTTACCGATATCCGAAAGCTCTTTTCTGTTCTCATTCCTAATTTTATCAACACTTTGATCATTCTATATTTCTACCATATATATCAAATGTTAGTCTATATTCGAAAAGTCCGAGGATAAAATTTTAGGCAGAAAAGGGTTTCCGTATTCGAGTTTAACCCTTTCTTTGATCTGACGTATGTAAAGTATAGAAAATACTTTTTTCCCATTTCTGTATTCTTAGGTACGAAGCACACATTTTCGCTAGAGTTCATATTCCAAAATTTTGTATTACTCAAAAATTGTAACTCGTATACAAATTCTGACACCTAATTATATTTCATATTGTAAGGATCGTAAAACTTCTAACAGAAGCATTCTTCAGAGTGAAGGAACAGCTGCCTTAATATTTGATACACATTATAATACATAAATTTAATAGGGCTAAAAACAATTCCGAGGAATTATTAATTTATAAAATTTAATAAATATTATTTACTTCATTATCTTTAATAAGAAATGAATTTGCAATATAAAATATAAATGATATAATTACTTAACGTTAATGCATGTGAACATGATGTTTAAATTATTGCTATCATTGCAGTATCTAGTCAAAAGTATACTGACACCTCTGACAGTATAATGCTGTGGGGGGGGATTTCTCGTGCTTTAATTTAGACCCGTTTGCTTCTGTGATTGAAAACAGGAACTCTTAGATGTATCTGAACATTATAGACAGTGCTGCACTCCCAACTCTATGGTAATATTTCTGGTAAGTTCCTTTTCACTTCCATCAGGATTACTGCTTCATTCACTCAACGAAGTTTACACAGACCTGGTTAGGCCTAATTAGAGTTCAAGACCCTGATTGGCCCAATATCCGTTGTCTCTAAATCACATAGCACACTCTTAGAGGGAATAAGGTAGCAGATTACGTAGCCAGTCATATCGATCATTCTTACTGTAAGCTCTCACTTCATCTGTGATGCATATTAAAAGTTAGTCTTAATGACTTTTAAACGCCTTAGTCTGAATGTCTTTTTAAACGCATTAATAAATATTAAAGTTAGAATATTTTTCCAGTTTTGAAGATTCTAAATCAAAATACACTTTTCATAAATACAAGAAAAATAATTTTAGAAAATAAAATTACCACATTATGTGCCAGGAAATCGTAGTTTCCAAATCCATGGATCTTGGACACATAATCTTTTGCCTTTTTGGGTTAACAAAACTGTTAACTAATATTAAAATTAACACATTTACAAAAAGGACTTTAACTTCTTTCCTTTCACATTTCTTTGTCTTGGCGAAAGTACTGGTGTCATTAAATCTGCACGTTTAGCAGTTTTTGTTCGACATTGTGAAGGAAACTTCTTTAAGGAAGAAATAATTTTTATTATATTGTTGATAACAACTATAAGATACACAAATATCTGTACGGCTATTAAACATTCACTTGTTGAGAAAGAAATTAATTAAGAAAATAGTTTTTGTAACAATTAATGGTAATACAAGCTTGGTGAGCAAAAAGTGTTTCATTAGTTCATTTCAAACGGATGTTTGGTGTTCGATTCTGGAATTTTACTTAAACATTAATCTAAGAGACCTTTGTGCAAAGAATGGTTCAATATTTCTTGATAATGTAAAAGTATTAGTCATAAAATATTTAAACTCTAATTTAAACTAAAACCGCATATCTTACAAAATCGAAAGTTTGATGATTTTGGTAGAAATGAACTCTCAGTATATATTGTTTCATTGTTGTATAAAAATGTTCAGTGGTTTCTAAGCATAAATGTATTTCAAATATTTGTTATCTGCTTGAAAGAAATGAAATTGTTTCTGTAAAATGAATTAAAATTCATCAATACCCACAGTTGTTGGATGTTATGTGGTTTCAAAATTTAATTAAATAAATTGAAGCTTATAAAAATCGTTTCAACGATACAAACAATATGTTTATGTCTGAACTTTTCACCCTAAACCAAAGACTAATCTGAGTTATGTTGTCAAATATAGGAGAAATGCAGACCAATTTCTATGACAGTTTACCATAATTTAGTGGATAGCTGTCTCCAAATGGTAAAAGCTGCTATTGCAATGTCATCAGTGAAATGATATTATCAATCAAATTTTAATAAAAAATTAAAAGGATCATTGCTATGAAAGAAATCTGCCATCCAATTATATAATAATATAAATATATACCAGCCTTCAACTATATACTCGAATAATTTTTCTAATTAACATCTCCAGCACTTCAATATTAATATTATAAGTCAATTTTGGAAATAATAATTTTAGTTATGGGACAAGTTTTAGACATTTGCAAACCTAAATAACTTACATGATGAAATTCTTGGAATTAATTGTATGAATAAATATATAATGGTTTATTTTTAAAATTGAAGCATTTCTGATACTATGTTTTCTCGGATATTTAATACATAGAAAAATCCTCAACTTTTTGTAGTAATTGCTTTTAAAATTATTTTTAAAACAAAATTTAAAAATTCTAGAAGAATCATTTTATTATTATTCAATTATTTTATCAATCATTTAATTAAGTGTGAATTTAAGTTTCTCTTGAATGAAACAATTATTAAAAATATAGTATTTTCCCTAGACTGAATGAGATACAGAAATAAAAATTCTTTACCTGAGGAAAGTTCCTTCCATTGAGTGTGGGAGTAACTAATTGAAAGGCTTAGTCGCAATGCAGCAGTAGATTATGAATTGCTTTCTGTCGTCACAAGCCATAATTTTGTATCAACACAGATGAAAAATAATGGGGAATGGGGATTAACTCATCTAGGAATATTGACTCTATGTTAAGGGTATTCCTTTGATTAATTTAAGAGAGATTATATGTTGCCAAAATTATTGTAGCACAATACACCGGATTACAATAATTCATCTTTTGAAAATGTATGGTGACATTCTAATTATTAGATCTAAATAAATTTGAGCAGATCTTTCAATTTGAATAGCTTAATATATTAGAAAGTTCTTTTCAAAAGAGAAATTTGCGATTTAATTTAGAGAAATATGGATTTTGTTAATAGCATCGTTTTTCATATTTAATATATAATTAATTTTTAAATGTTATATCAAACATTTTCGAAAAGTCTTCGATCATTTATAATGGGTTTAGGTTTACATTACACTACATTACATGATACAAGAAATTTTCCTTTAAAGTTTTGTTTTAATGAATATTTTATTGTTTTAGAGAGAAATTTTGTGTACACAAATATAATCATAATTTATATGGAAAATAACGTGTTAAAAATTGCTTTTTAAATAATAGCTTATTTTGAATGCTGTCAATCAAGATATGCGATTTTTTCACACAAGAAAATTCAATAAGCATAAATATTATCAAAATTCAGCATTTTGAAAAAGAGTACAGTATTAAATGAATGTAAATGAAAAATCATATAAAATGAGCAAAATAATTGAAAATTATGTTACAATTGTTTTTTTTCTTAAATTCAACCCAGGAAAATTTGGCATAAATATTACATATTTTATATAGGTATTAAATTTATTAACAATTTTTTTTTAATTTAATAAGTACGTGATTCACTTATAAATGATTAAAGCTATACTTTTGCTCCAATTTCAGCAAAAATTAAATATTTAATACCTATATTTTGTGTATTTTGCAGTTATTATTGGGATGAAATGAATATAATTTCGATGAGTAGATGTAATATCATGAATAAGTAAAAGATACAAAATTACAAGTTTTTGAAATGGAAACAAGAAAGGGAGTAAATTCATTTTTAATCAATATTTTACTTAAAAAAACTTCTATACTGTGTTTTGTGTTACATGATTTGTTAATTATTTAATACTGAGTTATTTAGTGCAATAAAATACACCGGAAGTCAAATTATTCATTCAAAATATATTATGTTGTCAGATATCAATTTGGTGTAAAACTTGAATATATTTTAATCAATCACAAAAAAACGTAATACTAACTTTAGTGAGAATTTTATGTTATGCCTGGAGATTCAAATATAAATGGTAATATATATAAACACATGTATGTGATTTCCGAACGTGTAAAAACCGTGCAAAATCAATTTGTTTTGCATATTGACAATTTTTAGTAAATATTACCTAGATTATGTTCATAATAGTAATTTTAAATAATATTTATTATATAAAATAATTTCGCGAAATACATTTTCAGGAAAAAATAATAAACTCAGAAAAATATGAATAAAAAGAAATTTATGAAAAACACTGCGTTGATATTACTTTAAATATAAAGACGATGTATACATTTTTATCATTTATCATTTAATAATTATTAAGAGTTAACTTCCGTTCTACTTCTGCGATGATTTCTGCTTTTAACTACAAATCATGCAATTACATTTTTAATAATTTATTTTAATATATATTTCCTTAAGATATTTTATTTTATTGATTTGGTATAATTTTATTACATGATTCTTAAAAATGAAATTAAAAGTCTGTCATTGAGATATGTTTTTACAAATATTTTCAAATACTTTATTTTCTTCATATTGATATAGTGGTGTAATTAAATTTATAAATCTTGTTATTATATATATATATATATATATATATATATATATATATATATATATATGTATAAATCATTCAAAAAACCTAATGAATGAAACAAAAAAGAATAGTTTAATAGAGTATTTATTATATAGAAGAATAATGATTCATTTATATATAAGAAAATTTTGTAAAAGAATAATACTTATTTTTATGCCTTAAATAAAACTTATAAAGCAACAAAAATCATATACTTTCAAAACAATAATTTTACTTTAAACATAATAATATAAGTAATTCAGTTTTAAAGCAAAAGTTTGAAAATAATATTCTTTATTGAGGACTTAATTTGCTTTAAATTATGAAAAAATATTTATGTTTGTAGTAAGTATTTTTAAGTTTTGAAGCAATGATTTGTTTATCTTTTAAATTATGCAGTAATGACTTCTTTTTTTTTTAACTTTTTATTAAAAATTCTCACCGGTTCGTAGAGCACATTACTTCGAAACCAAATTAAATGCAGACTCATTATTTATTTTATCCTTATATGTTAGAGAATTCTTTAGAAATGAGAAAGGAATATTTACTATCTAATAAACCAAAATAATTTCTTTACATTCATTCTATTTTAAAAAATTATAATTCATATGTTCAAAATTAATGTACAAATAAATATTATTCTTAACAAAAGATTAAAACAATATTTAACACTTACATTTTAAGAATCTTTGAAATGCTTAAATTTGAATTTACTAAACATGATTAGTGAAATATGTAATAATAATTAATTTTACAGTTCCATAATGCTAGTAATTTTTGATTTGCTAAGAAAATATTAAAAATCTATGCATTTATTGGAATTCTTCTATTATTAAATTATTAGTAACATATAAAGGATTTTTAATGGTTTAGGAAAAAAAATACTGAAGCAAAAATTTTATTTTTTTTATTTTATGTTTTGTTTGATATTTATATAAAGAACTGAAAATTTGGAAAAACTAACAAGTATTGGAACAATGCATTTTTACTGTTTATTTTATAAACAATTTTAGGGCATAATAAGAAGTAAAGAATGTAAAATTCTTGTTATTTATTGCCAGTATATCTTAAAAAGTAAGTCATAAAAGCGTACTTTAAAAGATGAAACAAATTTCTTTAAACAAATTTCTTTAAATAGTTTATAAATTACCGAAATAGATTTAAAAGGTTTAAATTTCTTTATGGACTAATTACGTAATTGAATGTGTGAAATTTTAAATAAAAAAAAACTTCATTCTTAGTTACATTTGTATTTATGATACATAATTTTAATTTTGTTTTATTTTAAGTACAGTTAAATAAATGTTACAGTTTTATGTTACAGTTAAATAAATCCGCGTCCAAAATATACTTATTCTTCCATTATTTATGTTTAGTTTACTTGAAGCAAACATTCACAAGGAATAAATCAATATAAATTGTTTCAGTGTAATTTATATATGATTACAGAGCTTCCAACGTTCTTTTAAGCTCCTCATAAGAGTATGCAAATTTTACTGAAATAATGAGCAGTTATCAGTCACTAAGCTACAACAGTAAACACAATTTTCAAGTAAATTACTGTATCGCACAAATCTGTAGATACTTACTGTTTCCAATCAATTTTAATTTGATCTCTTCCCAAACAGAGTAGAAGATACATGTGTCTTGCTAATCTTTTAGGCATAGCAAAAAAAAACTTTGGAAAAATTATTGAAGGAAATTTCATTATTTATATAAAATCTGGAAACTATATTGTTTTCTAGATTTTTTAATTGCCGTAATAAAAGACGCTTGTCTAGATTATTCTTGCTAATATTTGCAAGAAATTATATCTTATATTTAATAGACTGCTACAAGTATTTCGGACGAAATACATATTTTTGAAAAATGATACAAAAACAAAAAAATTATATTTTAAGGTGAATTAATTTTGCTTAATCTGATTTCAAATATTTTTGTAACATTCTTAATTATCACTTTTTGCACATATAAAAAATATTTTTCAAAATTACGTTAAAGTATGAATAAGTTACGTTTTGTTATATTAATAATTCATATTAATAATTAAAATGTTTTTTCGTTTCTTTTTTTTTTGTAATATAATTTGCAAGCTCTTTTAATTTAGATAATTAAACATACCTGCCCCATAAAATCTATAATCCAAACGCGATTGTTGAAAATGGTTCTTAACATTTTATTATCTTATTTACATGAAATAATAATCTAAAATCATTTGTAGTTTGATATTTTATACACTACTGGCCATTAAAATTGATACACCAAGAAGGCGACATGCTCCAGATGTGAAATTTATACGAAAGGAAGGTGCTGCGATATGCAAATAATTAGCTTTTCAGCGCATTCAGACAAAGCAGGCGCCATTAGCGACAGCTACATTGTGTTTAATTGTTCAGCCGGTTCCTCAAACACAAATTGTATTTGAACGTTGTTGCCTGGTGAAAAGATGTTGTGATGCCTCGTGTAAGAAGGAGAAATGCGTACCAGCACGTTTCTGACTCTGATAAAGGTCGAATTGTAGCGTACCGGATTGCGGTTTATCTTATCGCAGTATTGCTGCTCGCGTCGGTGGAGATCCAATGACTGTTAGCAGAATATGGAATTGATGGTTTCAGGACGGTAATACGGAACGCCATGCGGGATCTCAACGGCCACCTATCACTAACAGCCGAGAAGACAGGCATATTATCCGCATGGCCGTAATGAATCGTGCAACCACGTCACGAGCCGTGAGTCAAGAAACGGGGTCGTTTGGAAGACAACAAGTGTCTTCACGAACAGTTCAACGACGTTTGCAGCAACATGGACTCTCAGGTTGAAGACCATGTCTACGGCTTCCCTTGACGCTGCGACATAGACAAGAGCGCCTTCAATGGTGTGATCAACGACGAACCTGGACGCATGAATGGAGAGACGTCATCTTTTCAGATGAATCCAGGTTCTGTGTACAGCATAATGACGGTCGCATCCGTGTTTGGCGGCATCGTGGTAAACGCACACTGCCAGCGTGCATTCGTCATCGTCATACTGGCCCATCACCTAGCATGATGGTATGGGGTGCCATTGGATACACGTCTTGGTAACCTCTTGTTTGCATTGACGTTTCTTTGAACAGTGCACGTTACATTTCTGGTGTGTTACGACCCATGGCTGTACCCTTTATTCGAGCCCTGCGAAACCCTACGTTTCAGCAGGATAATGCCCGACCACATAATGCCGGTATTGTACGGACCTTCCTTCATACGGAACATGTTCGGCTGTTGCTCTGGCCAGCACGTTCTCCAGATCTTTCACCAATAGAAAACGTTTGGTCAATGGTTGCCGAGCGACTGGCTCGTCACCAAACGCCAGTCACTACGGTTGATGACATGTGGCATCGTGTTGAAGCTGCATGAGCATCTGTACCTGTACATGCAATCCAATCTCTGTTTGACTCAATGCCCAGGCGTAAAACTGCTGTTATTACTGCTAGAGGTGGTTGTTCTGGTTACTGATATCTCAGGATCTATCCAGCCAACTGTTTTGAAAATTTAATCACTTGTTATTTCTAGTATAATATATTTGTCCAATAAATATCATTTTGTTATCTGCATTTCTTCCTGGTGTAGAAATTTTAATGTACAGTAGTACACACCAGTAATCTTGACGATTGTTCAAAATGAGAATAATAAATATCATTCTTCTCAGAAAAGAATATGACAATTTTTTTTTAAGAAACGTAATCTTCAAATTTATTTACTTTATGAGAATGGTAAAGTACTTAAATATAATATTTAGATAATATGCATATAATAATTACTATAATATATATATTTATATATATATAATATTTGATTAATTCAAAAAATTTGTTTCAAAATAATATTTGATATAAATTTCATAATCTATTTTCATGAGTTCATATATCGTTATATCTAAATTGTTTTATAACTTTTTTCCATTCCCAAGAGGATTAAGTTTGAAGACAACAATATTTACACTGTTAGTATAGTGAAAAGAAATTATAGAAAATAAATTACTTGTAATTAAATTATTTAAATATTATATTTAAGTTATTGTATATGTTTCTAATATGAACAATGTTAACAATTTTTCTAGCATATTTTTAACAATATTTATTATTTTTAAATCACGCTATTAAAGTCAATAAACCAGATTTTTTATTATTTCATTTAATATTTTAATAAAAGAAGGTAATGTTTGTTTTATATCTTCTTAAATGTAAACTTCAGAACATATATTTTAAGAAAATATGAGTGTAAAATCAAAAGATGTAAAATAAATGGTGCAAATAAATATGGAAATTCCAAAATACAAACATATTAGTGTATATATTCCAAAATTTCAGTGATCGTATTCTGTAATAATTCGAATAATATATTACAGAATTTCAGTATTTAAAATTATTAAAAATATAGAAATATTGACAAATGTTGATGAATAATATCAGAAAATTTGCATTAAAATTGCGCAATGTTTCATGTTCATGGATCTAAGTTTTTAAAATGTTTTCATATAATTTCTTCTTCTTAAATTCAGGTAAATGAATTGATATAAAAATTTCAATTTGAAAAATAATTTTCCCCTCAAAATACAAATTTTGTACTAGGAAAAATTTATAGGATTTTTAATATAATACAGAAATTTCAAATATTTTATATTATATTAAAAAATATTTTATATCAAAATAAGTGAACACTTTAAAAATTTTTTTGAGCTGATAAATAATATACATGTCTTAAATATATTTATTAATTTCCTGGAACTTTTATGGAAGATTTTTTGTAATAATTGCAATTTTTAATACAAAAAATTATAATTTTTTTAGGAGAAGATCTAAATAGTTCTATTCTACGTTCATGTCAAATGGAAGTAAGGAATCTTTAATCATTTGAACAGCTAAATGATTGCAGTAATAAACTGATTTTCGATTTTATAAGACTTTACTTTATTCAGGATTGCTATTTTGATATACAAGGGCATGAAAAGTATAGATATTATTCAAAAATAAAAACAGCATAGTAGTACACAGTATAGTATTATATGTTACAAAAATAACAGAACTTAAAATTGAGCAACTGAATTCATTGTCTTAATCCTTTGTTGTAAATTAATAAAAATATTAGAAATGTTTTATAGCTTACTAATAACATTTCCTTCTCTGAATTTTTTGAACAATAAATATTAAATACATTTTTTGCAGAAGAAAATAACTGAAATATCATAATATAGATACATTTTCTATATTTGTTTTTTTATTTTTAATAACGTTACAGAATAATAATTAAAGGTGTCGCAAAACAATTTAAATTTAAAAATTTTTCCATTTTAATTACAATTTTTATTTTTTTCACAAAATGTTTTAAATTTATTTAAGTTTACATGGAATATGTTTTTATTAAAATAACAAGACTCAAATAGTATTTTTTGTACTTTTGAATGCATTCATAACGCATTAAATAAAATTAAATAAAGTTTTATTACCTGTCAAAATTTGCTTTAAAATTAATGGTAAGGAAACAAATTATTTTTATCAGACAAAATATATTAAAATTTTGGAAACTTTTAAGTATATAAATCTTATTAAAATTTTTTCATACAACTAAATGATATTAGTTTGGGGAAAAAGTAATCCATTATTTTTTCGGTAGACGTCTGTAGTGATCGATATTTCGTGAGGTATCTATCAAACAATTTCAGATTTATGCTCGTTGGAAAGGTGACATTTGACACTAAAATATCCTTTTGCATTTTTTTTGTTTGATTAATTCAGTTACGAGTACAAGATTTTAAAAATGGAAGACAACAAACAGAAAATTCGATACATTTTCGTTTCTCTCTTGTAACGGCGAAAAAGATAGCCGTGTGGCTAAAATTGTGAAAGGTGTTTATCGTCCTATATAAGACTGTAACAACCAGTTACGCACAATTTTGGTTTCGTCGATTCTGTTCGGGTATTTTTGATGTTAGAGATGCACCTCGCATGTGGATACAGCATCGTCGAAAATGTCTATAAAATATCAAAAATGATCGAAGTTAACCGCAGATAAGCACTCGTAACGCGCAAGACCTAAAAATCTACATGAAAGCTGTTTTAAACCTTTTTACAAAGCGAATCCAAAAGAAATTACATAAAGTTCACTTAAAAATAATGGATTTCTTTTTCCCCAAACTAATATTTTACTAAAAAAATTTTAATTTTGATGAAAAATTTAAATTTAAAAACTTAAAAAGTATTATCATAATCTAGATCATGAATATTGTTCAAGAAATGTTAATGTACAGAACAACTAAGGAATTTTCATCTTCTTTTGATCAATTTAACTGCTTAAAAATTTAAAGTAGCTTTAATATCGAGCGACAATTGAGTAATAAACATTCTTAAACGAGAATCTTAAGAGAGCAAGTAATATATATACATATTACTTATTCTCAATTACAGAGAAAAATTAAGAAAAAATCCGGCTTCTGTAATATTTGTTATATTCATGTATTCGGTATTTCCAGAAAATGTGGCTACATCAATGAACAAAGTACTGCATTAATAATACCTATTTGTTTATTATCTTATTTGAAATAAATTTAACAGACTCTAATGTATTTCGCAACATTGTTTTTACAAGAAAATTCAAATTTAAATTAATATTATTATATTTGGTTTGGTTCGTTTTTCATAAATATTTGATTATTTATCTTTTATTTGACATGAAATTCCACTCTTCAGTAATGAAGAAAAGAATTTAGTTTGTATTGAAAAAGCAAATGCATGGATAGATAAATAATTATAGGACTTTTCAGTAGGAAAAACTTCATTATAATTATAATGATCCATACTTCTTTTGATAAATGTTAATTGCGTTACAATAAAAATTATTAATTAATTGAAATATAATTAAAATCAAAAAAAGCTAAAAATCAGTACAATAGGAGTTTTTAATTACAAAATATGATGAAAAAATTATAAGTTAGTTAATTTAATTTGTTTTGATATTTGTAAAAATTATCCTACTGAAAAGTCCTATAATTATTTATCTATCCATGCATTTGCTTTTTCAATATATATATATATATATATATATATATATATATATATTGTCTGATGATTCCAGATTAAAACTATCATTTACTTCAATTTCTGTTCCGAAAAATAGTCATCTGGAGAATGACACCTAATTATACATACACTGTTAATTATGCTGTTGCTACACTATGAAAGGCTGGTATCGAAAGTTAAAAAATGATTGTGAAATTCATGAAGCAAAGCCCTCTGGTCTGCCTGCTGATATTGATGAGGCTTGGCTGAGAAAAAATTGTGGGGGGTTAGCAGTATTCAACCTATCGAGAGGTAGCTAAAAATGTAACCTTTAATAATATATCCAATACTCGTACATTGTATAAAATTCACAAACAAGTTCAATCACTAGGGTGCCGCTTAAATTACTCAAACAGATAAAAACAATCATTTTCAGGTCTGCAATATTCTGTTTGAATATCAACACAAGTACTAAATTTTGGACAGGATCGTCACTTTTGGTTAAAATGATAATTACTTCAACAATACAAGCTGAAAAAAGGTTGGCCAGCTCCCGGTTAGCCTGTCGGTAGTGTCTCAAAACGCAATATGATCAACAAAACACATGCTTTGTACTAATTAGGATTGTCGTGGTATTACCTATAAAACGTATCTTGAAAGCGGTAAAACAACTGACAGTTACGTATACAGATTGATGATAGTCCATTTTGATATGGTTATCAAACCCAAACTTCGAAATGAGTTCCGTTGCAAGAAGAAAATATTTCATCAGAATAATGCAAGATTATTTATAACTGCATTCTGCAGGCTGGACTCTACATGTATTCAGAAATGATGATTTTCCACTCTAACCATAAAGCCCAGGCATCACTCCCTCAAACTTTTATCTGTCTTACACTTGTAGTTGCATTATAATGGTTATATCTTCGATTTTGCATAAATGACAGCAATGAGCTTGATCAATTTTTGAATTCGTGACCACCAGGATTCTGGGCCGAAGTCTATGAAAAGATAAGAAAATTTTGACAGAAAAATCATAAATTCGGGTAGTGTATTCTTCCCATCGAAAAGGTATTACTTTCATTTTGTTTTCCATTAATATTAAGTACTATGGTAGAAATGTTTTGCATCAACCAGATGTATAAAAATATCTAATCCCTTAAAAAGTCATAAAGATATACTTTTATTTTAATTAAAAAAATATTATGTATGTTTAAATTAGTTTAATTGTTTTACATTTGCATAATCATTGAGAAATATAAAAATAGCAGATAAAGGACATATTCATAAATTATTATCCGGTTTTACTATCTGTTGTACATAGTGCATTATTTTGCAGAAGCTTTCCTTGATTCATTAAATAAATAGTCTAAAAATCATTTAATAAGTAGGTAAAAAGGTAATGATTGAAAATATTGTAATTATATTTCATGGATTTTTATTACTTATGAGATTGCACCTATTTTAAAAAGTGCAGTTTAAAATTTAAACATTTTTAATACTTTGCACACATTTTATATAGATATAAAATAGTTTTACAAATTTACAATAAATCACAGAATTATAAAGTTTTTACAAAAGGTAAATATTTTAAGGCAAATTTAATCATTTTATTCTTTTAAAATGAACAAATTTTTAAAAATATGTATTATTGTTTCAGCCAATTAAATTTCTCTCATAAACGTACATGATCTTTTTTTAATAACTAAACCTATTTCTCACAAATTCTCAATTATATTCAAATTTTTAAATTATTCATGTTGCATTGGCACGATGTTAACTGTTGCAAAATAATATTTTTTACACAATAAATGCTATATAAGTGAATAAATATCTTTATCGAATTCATAAAAAATTACTATTATATTTTAATCTTGATTTAGATAAATAAGAAAATATCATGCACTGAACCTCTAGAAAAATATAGATTAATGTAAATTTTGAACATTTCTCTTAAGAAACAATATTTTAATTCAAGAGCTCTTGTGTTCAATAGAATTTTAAGTATTCCTTTTTTAAACTCAAAATTACTATTTATCAGAGTTTGTTTCCAAAGTTAAATTCAAACATACTTAAGCCTAAAGATATTTAAGAATAATAAAAAAAATTTAAACTAACATAAGAAACTGAAAAAAAAACATTATTTATTTTAGAAATTAAATTGTTGATGAATGAAAAATTGTTGATATAAGACAAACAAACTTTAAATCAGGAAAAGAAGTTTAAACCATGATTACATTTTTCTCAAAATGTTTTTGACAATGGCGAATGCATTTTTTACATTTCAGAATGAAATAACTTCTGATCAAAAGGACATCTGGTACGCAAAATCATCCACAAATATTTCAGAAATTATATATAAAATATGTGATATGATATATAAATACAAAAAATGCAATATAATTGCGTTGGAATATGATGTTTACAAATTTCATATTGAAGATTATACAAATGATTACTTATTAAAGTTTAAATGCATCACAAATGTGTGTACGAATAAAATATAAATAAATATATAAATAATCAAATATAATTAAATAATTAATCAATGAAAATATTTAATGTAAACTCATTTTCCAAAAAATAATTTATAATTAAAGCAAAATGAATTAAAAAGCACTTTCCAGTGCGTTACAGAAATCTATTCAAAGTATTGGGAATCAAATTCTTATTTTGTTTCAGTCTCAAGAGTTTATGCGAGGAATGAACATTTTTCAGAACAACTGTACATAGAAAATAGATTTTCAATATATTTTATATATTCTCGGCTTAAAATGTTATTTTAAACAGTCCCAAAATAGAAATAACAGCACAACATCATCCCTAGAAAGTGAAAATGATGACTAAAAATCTACTAAAATGTTATTCATTCGTAAAAATATGAAGAAAACTATATTTGAATGGGTCAAATATTTTTTGAGAGAACTGAAGATGATTGAAAAAATATGCGCACATCACGGATCTAAATTTAATTTCGACGAACCATATGTGACATGAAACGTACAAACTTGAACGTTAGAATGTCACATTGGATATAATATGTTATCTAAGCTGATGCAAACTGCTTTTTATTTTTGTCTGGTTTTATATATTTCAACTAACATTTTGGAGGACAATATGTTTGAAAATGGCAATAAATTGATAAAAGACTATGCGGATATTAAAAAAGAGACGAATGCATAAACAATGATTTAAGGAATAACATTGAAACGCTTTGTTAAAAATAATGATCTACGTTACGATACCATATCATTAGTGATAGCTACTTTTAAAATTCAGTCTTAATATAACCTTATTAAATTTTGTATTAAAAGTCGTATTATAATTAGCGCATTAGTAATTTTTTCTTATTTTACAAAACAGAGAATCAAATAGATTCATTTTTTCTTATAAATTATTATTAATTATTTCTATTATTTAAAAAAATATATATCACTATTTTCAACATAATAATGCTGTTTCCGCAATGTTTAAATTACAGAAATATTGAATAACATAAATATATAGCTAAATAAGTATTGCTTAAATTTGTAAATTAAACATAATGAAAAAATACTGAATGTTAATATTTGATTTTTAAAATTTAAAATGTCTGACTGGTATACATTATATGACAGGAATACATTTGTACACATTATACAATCAAAATTACAAAACTGCACAACTTTTCAATGACAAATTAAAAAAACCACACATTTATTAATTAAATCAAGCACACTACCAAAAAAAATAAGTAAAAAACTTAAAAAAGTGGGAAATATTTTGTGAAAATAGCTTAAAAATGAAGGATTGTCAGTAACTTAATACAATTAAAATTGAATTAAGTATTATCCATTGTTTCCTTATTTCACATCTTTATTAAAAATTGTATTGCAAGCATTTCAAATAAATGATAATGATTTATGTAAGTAATTAAAAATTTTGCAAGAAATACAAAACAAAATTAAAACATTCATATTCAATTCAAAATGAAACCATTAAAAGGTGATCGAAAACAAAAATAAAATGGCTTTTCATTTCATAAGACTCGGTAAATTTATAGTAGTTGACTCAGTAATCTTTTCCCCAAAAATTTATATATGTAGTCTAAAACTCTAAATTTTCAATGTAAAAGATGTTAAAAACATTATTTTCTCTATTAATAAATTAAAATTATGATTGGTGTGCCTTAATTTAAGAATATATTTAGTATATGAAGAAAAATTTGTGTATGCAAATATTTAGTATCAATTTCTTAAATTAAAAAATCTTTATTAAAATAAAAGTGTTTCTTAATGTTTCTTTTTTCTGCCTCTCTATATTTAAAAAACTTCTATTATTAAAATTACTATAAAATTTAATTAATTAATAAATTTTATAATTTATAAAGTTCATAATTAATTTTATTACTTATTTAAAGTATGATTATGATTAATATAGAAGTCAGATACAATCTCTAAAAACACAACTGTAATAATGTATATTTAGAATGTCTTATTTATAAATCTTCATTTGAGTTCAAATAAATGCATAGAATTACGTTTCTTTTTTATCTATTTTTTATTTATATTTAGTTTTTTTGTTAGAATCACTTAGAAATTTACTTGACTTAATTAAAGCTTAAGTGCCATAAGTCCATATTTTCAATTTAAGAGGAAGGAAAATTAGTATTTTTATATTATTGCCTTTAACCAATCAATTAATGCTTAGTATTAAGCAAATTTTATAACATATTTTCTTTAACTATTGAAAATAGCTTTTTTTATACTTAAAAAAATATACTTTTATGTAAAAATAAATACTGGTTGCTGTAAAAGAAACTACTTTACAAAAAAAAATATACACATCTTTCGAAAAGAAATTTTAACTCGAAACTAATAAAATATTTATTAAATTATTAATAAATAATAATTACTTATTATGATGGTGATAATGAGTTTAACTATCCGAACATATGTTTAAATATATTGTATCCGCATAAACTTTATACAGTATTCTGCTAAGTGTGTAGAAAATAAATAAATTCACGAGAGATAAATAAATGAAGATTTCACAATTAACTGTTTTGATACTACATCCCCATATTTTGAATTCAAATTGTTTTAAAAATAGGGAAGTTTTTTGTAATTTTTGACTCATTTGTAAAATTAATTGTTTTGGTTATACCCATTTCACAATTCATTATTAATGTAATACATAAAGAAACTTATGAAAACGATCTCATAAAGTTTAATATAAAAACGTTTTCTTAAAAAGGTACAATTTAAAAAAATATTTAATATTTTAAATAATAAATACATTAATACACATTAATACAATACATTCATACAATACTTTCATAGCGAACTAATTATTTTTGTACCTTTTTGAATTTTATAAATTACGTAATCAAATTTTGAATACTTAATGTATTAATTAAAGTATATGCTATTAACTTAAATAATTGAGGATTACTATTAAGTGCTTATTTGATAAGTTTAATCTTAATCTGATCAAATAGAGCTCTGTTACCATTCAAAAATTCCTTTCACCTTGATTGTGAAATGGTTATAAGTTAATGCTCAACCACATCCCCACAATTCATTTATTGTTCACTTTATCAGAAACATCATTTTTATTTTTCTGCTTTACTTTCAATTTTAGGTTATTTTGCTTTGATATGTTATAGAAACAGTTGAAAATGAAAATAAAAACTTCATGAAATTGGAAACTAAACGGTGTTATCAAGATTACATGCCAAGATAAAGTATCCCTACTTATTTTATATCCAATATTATACCTAAAATGTATTTATGAAGATAAGTTTCGTACTTATCAGCTAAATCCAGATCATATTTTTAGAGATAATGTTTCCTTTTGAAGTAAATTTCAATCTCTTTCGATACAAAAAGTTAGAAATCCTTTGAAACATTTCCTAAAAACCATAACTTTTTTAGTAAATGTAACTTGTTTTTATAAAATATTTTGATTTATTATTAAACGGGAAAATCATCTATATCAATAACCATTATCAGAAAAAAATATGCACTTGATTAATCAAATAAATTTCTATGCAAAATTATAAATTTTATTAAAAAATAATGATTGAATGTTAAAAACATATACTTATTACTGCTGATGCTTGTTATAAAAGAAAAAAAATACATTTTGTAATATTAAAATGAAATGCTAAAGGAGAGATTTAGTAATGCATCACTGAACAATAATTTAATAATTTGTTTTTGTACTTTGAAAATAGTACTGTTGAAAATAGTATAAATCATTAATTTAAGCTAAGCAATCAATAGAACGATATATAATAATTATGAGTAAAATTTATAGAATTTTATAAAACAAAATGTAATTGAATGTAAATTAAACATTAAAATTATTGATTAATACTTTATTAATTGTTAAATTATTATTTAACAAATTGTTAAAGTAAGAGGATAACAATTTGAGTTATATTGATTTGTGTTGATTTTGGTCAATATTTAGTAAGCTATCATATTTCAAATTCAGTTGTATCTAATTAATTATTAATAAAAAATACAATTACTTTTCCTATCAGATGAATATAATGGTTATTGATATAAATTTAATAGTGAATATCAAAGAGTAAAATATCATGCTGAAGGAAGTTTTAGGTATTTTTGTACAAAAAAATAAAAAAAAAAATTGCTCTATAAATTTTATTTCTGGTTTTCAATTAGATATATTTTTGTTTGGAAATGGCTTTTCTGATTTTGTATACTGAAAGCTAATTTCATCATAAACTTAAAATGATTATATTTATTGCAGACATTTTTTATGTGTTAAATTTTATCATTTACATTTATCTCTTTCAACCCCCCCCCTCAAAAAAATTGAGCAGAAAAGTTTAACATTTATAACATAGATAAAAAAATTTTTGTTTATTTAAAATATTACAGTCTATTTTATTTATTATTGTAATCAGAATTATCAGTATTTTATTATTAAATGCCATTTAAATCAATAATAAATATTTTTGTAAAAGAAATTGAACTATTATACTAAAATATCTGGTCCATAAATGTAAATTTCAATATTTTTACAAAAACATTTTATAATAAATTAAATATTAAGTATATGTAAAAATAATAAATAAAAATTATATTCAATAATACACTTCAGGCACGTATAAAAATATCCTCTGATTTTTTACTGATTAAACTTATAATCTTATAAAGATATCACTTAGGATTATGAAGCCTTATTTTAGATGCAGTCACAAGATATAATCATTAGTATTAATTTATCCTTCTTATAATTTGAACCTTGATATTTTGTGTGACAAAATAATCAAGTAATTATTGTACAACTTCATCATTTGTTACATAATAATTTGAAACAACTTCATCATTTGTTACATAATAATTTGAAACAACTTCATCAATTGTTACAATAAATTTATATTTCACCAGCATAGTACATTTAAATGAAAAAAAAGTTATTAACTTCTCAAAATTAATTTGGTATTCCCAGAAAAAATTATGTATTTAGATTTTATATAAAAGCTAATTATTTCTGTTACTTAAGTTTAATAATTTTGCAAACTAATTTAAGTTATGTAAACCTACAAAAAAGTTAATATTTTAAGAGGAATAAATTCATTTAATAGAATTTTTTATTGTTCATTCAAATTGAGAATCAAATTTTTTTGAAAATTTAACTTTGATGAAAGTTATAAATTTGTTGAATTTAGTTAATGATTAAAGTAATTCAAAATGAATTTATTAAACAAACTTTAAAGAAACTATTAGAGTCATTTTTATAATTATTTTTCTTTTATTTCATTTTAATATCAAAAAATAGGTGTCAACTGATTCTCAGATTTAATTATAATAGAAAAATGAAACAAAGAAATATGTTTTTTGGTTAGAATCATTTCTAAAAACATTTTATGTCATTTCTTACTTCGGCAATATTTATAATATCTTCTTGCTATCTAAAGAGTAGATAGTATTGTGTAGAGCCTCAATTAAATTTAAAAAAATTACAAATATGCATAAGAATTAACAGTAACTCAATCATCAGAAGTTCTATAGTGAAAAATTTGAAGTACAAGGTATTATTCTCTATTTCCTCATAATCACTTTCTTTATGAGCACATGAATTATCAGAACTCAGTCTTAGAACTGGGAATTAGAAATATTTAATTTTAAAGTAAATGAAAAATGTAAAATACAAGGAATTCTTTTCTAATTCCTCATAATCACTTTGCTTTATGAGCACACGAATTATCAGAACTCAGTCTTAGAACTGGGAATCAGAAATATTTAAGTTTAAAGTAAAGGAAAAATGTAAAATACAAGGTATTATATTCTATCTTCTCATAATCACTTTGCTTTATGACCACACGAATTATCAGAAATCAGTCTATGAACGAGAATTATAGTTATTTCAATTTAAGTTTAATAAATATGCCGAGGTAGAAGAAGAACTGCTTGCAATCAAATCTTTTTATCTCAAATTAAATATTTATAAACAATAATCTCGCTTACGAACTATATAAATATACGAATTTGGTGTGTTAACTCTTAAAATACTTTAAATTTTAGTATCAATAAACTAATTTTATATATTTGAGATAAAATAAAAAGTATGAATTTAAGCACTTATTTTTTTGTAATTTATTTTATAGCATATTTGTCATATGAAAATGAAAGAGCTAAACTCTCAGATAAAGATGCCTTAAATTTACTTATAGATGATAACAGCATTCCAAAGATATATTCGAGGTCCTTTCATAAAACTCCTTCTTTCATGAAATTGATTTTCATGAAAGAAAAACTTATTAATTTTATCTTTAACATATTTATTTTATTTCTAATTTGTTACAGAAAACTATGAATATTAATTTTTTTTTTGAAATCAAAAAAGTAATGTTACATATGGGATTTCACTGGTATAAAAATTGTCAATAGAAAAGTCTTAGGATGCCCAAAGGTATTTTCATTCATTGTTACTAAAACTTTTCTTCTTTTTTCTGCATGATTATTTTTAAAAAGAAAATGTAAAAATCTTCTTCTCTTTCTTATAACCACTCATTATAAAACATAAATTTTGCTTTTTTCAAACACATAAATGTAAGAAAAAAGTCACCAAAAATTTTTGAAGCTATTTCTCTTACGGCAAGTTTTTAATTAAGAAAGTAAGAAATGATTACAATCAATTCATTTCTTAAAATATATTACAAAAAATCTTAAATATGATTGTTTAGGTATTTGCAATACCCAAAGCAGATAACACATTTTATGAACTCTATGAATGTTTAAAAATGTAAGTCTAAAATAAGATAAAATTTAAAACAATTTATAACGAAAAAATTACATTATGATATCAAACAACCTATTTTTTTATATTTTCAGATCAAAAGTTAAATTGATTTAGTTTAAGCTAAATGTAAAGGTGAAATATGATACTAATAGTTAATTTGTGATTACTTGATTCACGCCTATTTTAAAATTTTCAGACGAAGATTGAACATAATTATTTTAAAAGACAAATATATCGCAACGGTTGTTTAAAGTTTTTCTTCAAGGACGTGATATTTTTTTTTCATAAAAGAAGTATATAACTGCCAAAAAGCAAGTTTTTTAAAAAATAAATTAACTCTATTTATCTCAATTTATAGCAATTATAATGTGGAAAAAAACCCTTTAGCGCAATAATTATTCAGTAGAAAACTTTGAAAAAAATTTAAAGTAAAAAATAGGCAATTATGAAAGATAATTTTTTTTTCATTTTACTTTTACTCTGCATACTCTCAATTTATTTTAAAAAGTTGGATCATTTATGCTGATTAATCTATTTTTATTATTTTCGTTAGGGAATTTAAATACGATTTTTTAATGATTATAAATATTACTATTTGAAAGTTTGTTTATATTTAAACAGTCCACATTTCATTTCATGTGGTTTTTTCAGTATGATCACTTCATATAAAATTATATATTTTTATGTAATGTTTTATTGTCGTTGAAACTCATTTCTTCAACGCCATTATAAAGAATATGTGTAGTAAAAATTTAAACCCACTTTGAGATTCTATCCTTATGAATATACGCTTAAACTTTTTAAATGAAGAAAAAGGTCAAGTTCAAGTATTAAATATTTGTTAGAAAGCATAAAATGTATTTCTATGCAAAATTAATAATAATGATATAAGTTATTTTATAAAAATGTGTATATATTGTAATTTTATGTTAAATAATATATTTTAACAAAATTTTAAATTTATTTGTCTCGAACAACTGATGATTTTATGATACAAATTATTATATATAAAAATTTAATGTTAAAAAAACCCTTAAAATTTTAATTATTTTCTCTAAGCATTCATACTTCATTCTCTTAAATTTACTAATTTGGATTATCAGTTTTTTTTAAAAAAAACGGACATTTGCGAAAAATCTAATATAGACCTTTAAACAAAAGTAAATTGTAAGAGTTTAAAGAACAAAATAGAATTGCGACACTGTTTAAGGATTGTATAACAGAAACAGCTACCATGTAAATAAAATGTCTTAATTTCTGTGTTATCATAGGTTAGCTAAACGAGATTTAAAAAAGAAGTAGAAAATCATTACTTCTAAATATACAGAAGTATTATTTCTTCAAGAAACAATTAAACTATTTCCCTACATAATTAACATAATTCAAAATGCAGAAAAAATCTTGTTAATGAGAATGAAGTACAGATAACTTAATCATCATTTTTTATAAATGTTCGAATTAAAAATTAAGGGTTAAAAACCGATCAATCATTTTTTTTCTTTTTTTACAAATTTAACTTTTGTTTCAAATTATACCCTTTTATCAAAGCATTTCAATAAAATAATCTATCACCAATGTGAAAAGTACACATTTGGACTTTTTGAGGAGATAAAATAATTTATTTAATTTCAATAAATCTAATTCAAAATCTACGAAACTTAGATGTTGATATATTCTAAGCGTATAGAGTTATTATAGATAAAAACATATAACTTTTGAGAAAGAAACTATACCCTGTTATTGTAAAGATGCTATAATGTATTGTTACAATTGTTGCTGTTGTTGTCATGTGCCAGCCAGGCTGGCAATATGGGGTGCGCTGCTGCACTTTTCCAACTGAACCATATTTGGTGTGGAGTCCGACTTCCTCAGTACAAACTTGCCATAGGAACCATTTATAGGGTAGGCAACCATTCACACACAAAGAAAGGACAAAGACAAGAAAGAGAGAGAGAGGAAGTACATCCATGCCCAAACCAGGATTCGAACCCAGGTCCCACCCATCTGTAGTCAGGTACGCTAACCACTAGACAGGTTGGGAGACATCGTTACAATAATATCAAATAATAAAATATTTATATTCAATAATAACATTTAAAGTTATTAAATAGATCACACAAATAAAAGTTGTTTCCGAAATTAGTTATGCTATTTTTTGCACATAAAATTTATTTTTTCTTATTTTATTGAAAACAAAGTTTCTCATTTTATTTATGAAATAAACTGGCATGCCAGTAATGAATGAAATGAGTAAGTGTATTGAAAATTATGTTCTTAACATATTAAACAACTTGGCATTTAATTTATTTCTTAAATATTTCTATTCATAAAAATTACTTATGTTGATTTTCATGATTCAAAAAGATTCAAGAAGTTATGTTGTGATACAAGAATCTTATTGACGCCAACTTCTATATATAATTTCTTGAACTCTTCAAGATAAATATTTTATTTTTAACAATTTGTATCATATTACATTATTGTTTTAGATACAATTTACATTTTCTATACTTAGCATCACTATTTTTTTCTAAAAAAACAGGCTAAGGTTTTCTTTTTCCAATTACTTTAGATAAATAAGATATTTTTTTATTTCGCATTTAAAAAATCTTTGAAATATAACCAATTTAGTTAATTATATTCATTTTAAAGTAACGCATGAACATGAATACTTTCTTAAAGTGTTCAATGTAGCATGCGTGCAAAATTAAACATACTAACATAAATTATAATAATTCTTATAAGAATCATAACAACTTTTGATAAATTAATGTTCAAAGAATTACGGCGTTTATTCATTAATCAATCTTAAAATTCAGAATGGTGGTATTAGTTTTGATTATTTATGTTTAATAACTAGTTTAATATATTTAAATCAAATCTTCAAGAAAATTTGAACCCTAATTCTATTCAAAATATGATATGCCTAAAATTGAAACATAAATTAAGGTATAAAGATTATTTTATTTTGAAAATCAAGCAGTTTTCAAACAACATAAAATCTCAATATAAAGAATAGCATACAATTTTGCTTCAGTAATAAAATTTTCAGAAAATATTTATCCAAATTTAATTATAGTGCGGTACTGGGTTTGTTTATTTTTAATTAAACTATAATTAGGATAATAACTAATAATAAGATAATGACCTAATTAAGTTAATGATAGGATATAATACCAGATTAAAAATTTGGTTAAAGAGAAAATGGTTTTTTATATTGTCTTCAAGTAATAAATATTAACCTCTTTGAAATATTATTTACTTTCAAGATTAGTTATTCAAAATTCTTTGGATTACTTAGTATCAGTTCATTGATGACAAAATTAGAATATTTAACAAATATAAGTTTAATAAAAATTGATTAACCCATATAAGCCTTTTATAATTTGAATTCTAATTTTATTTTAAATTATTTAATATTTTGTCACTAGTCAAATATTATGAATATAGAATATTTACTACAATATTGTTATTTATTCAAATTAGATAAATTAATTATAATTTGAAACATGCTTATAATAAAAAATCATTTTCTCCTTTTTATATAATGTAGTGAAAATCTTTTCGGTAACAAAGAAAATTTATTTTTTCCAGTTTAGAAGTTGTATTCTAGTCTACATATCTCATTGCAAAATTTAAGATATTGAATTAATTCAATCCCTTTCCGGATAATGGAAAATTCAAGTAATTTTGTTCGATTGTTATAAACTATCTTAGAAGTCTGATACATGATTGTTGGTCATCAATTAAAACTAATCATAATCTAGTTTGACATAAATGACTTGCTTTCTAATTCTAGCAAACTCATTAAAACAATTCTGGGATTTTACTTGAAAAATATTTAAGAATAGCAAATTAATTCATTATAACCATTATATTTAACTTAAAATTGCTGTTAAAATAAGAATGTCAAAGTGGATTTTCTTGGTACAATTATACAGTTGAATTTTAAATAAAATCTCATTATAAAGAAGCAATTTTGCAGTTTGTTATAGCATCCATTTAAAATTTTTATTATTTAAATTTACTTGCGTTGTTTCACAACTTTATTTTTAAGTTCACTATATGTTTTCTGCATTGAAAATATATCATATTTTCAAACATTTTAAGAAATTTAAGGAAATGAACATTCTACGCTTAATTTCACTTTGAAAAAATTTTTCCAGAAAAGATTATCATAAAATTATCTCTAAAGAATTTTTTTTTAAATATTGAAATAATTTTTTTCCTAACATAAATCTAAAAATTTGTAAAAAATATTCGATTTATTTATAAATTTTAAAAATTATTTTGGAATTTATTATGACTCATTAAAGGAGAAAAACTAACTTGATCATGTTCTTGGTTAAAATAAAAAGGAAGAAAATTGCATATGAGAGAGAGAGATATTAATATTTGAATTAATATATAATGATGTTATGAAATAGATTACTTTATTAAATGAAGCGTTTAATTTCCGGTTTATAAAGTAAACATTAAAGATAATTCAGATCTGAAAATTTAAATTTTAATTTTCATATTGTTGTTGACCATAGGATTTGATATAAATTTGAACTTCATTTAATCGATACAATTACATGTGCACAGCTAGCCTTATTTTTTATCAATTCTTATATTCTCCTTAATAATTAGTTTATAAAAATATGGTAAAATATTTTGAAAATAAAAATTCTCTTGATCATACAATAAAAAATAAATGATAATGTATAACTTCGGGAAAAAGGTCTTCATCTAAAATTATGTCCTGTATTTTACAGGATCTGATTATTGCAAGTCAAAGAAGATAATACAGAAAATTATCAGAAAAGAATTAAAAACATTGCATTAAAATAGAAGATTTAAATTAGTATGTAGGTAAATGTTAAATTGGTAAATGTTAAATTAGTATTTACCAATATTCATTATTTTTTATTTTGTGAGTATAGTCTATTGGTCATTCGATTTATGTTTTTGGTATTCTGGAGAATAAAATAATATAATTTTTCTAGTTTGCCAGTTACAATATGCAGTCAAAAATCAAGTAATACAGTTATTATTTAAAAACATTTTAACAAATTGATTTTCCTATTTTTACAAATTTTTGCTGACCTTTATGCACCGATACTGAAAATGGAGATGTAGTTTTATTCACTAGGTAAAACCCATACGTTGCCAAAAATTAAGACCCCATTTTTCAAAATATAAAATCACATGGTTGATCTTAGTTACACTAATAAAAGAAGATAAATGTAGGTGCAGTTTTTCTGCTTTATGCATTTGTTTCAGTGAGAGTAGTAGTAGGGACATTTTTCAGGTTTCTTCCTAATGACATATAGATACATTTTGCATGAAATTTGCTGTAATAAAAATTTATAATATATAGAATAATTGTCAGCTTTACTAATGAACAATTATGGGTGTTCTAGTTTTCTACAACAAAAATTATTTGTTACGCTCTGCCCTACGTTTTATTAGTGAGAAGAACCTAATAAATGTAAAACGGTATTTTATAAATCACTATATTATTAATCTTGATATTTGTAAACAAAATGTGACGTTTAAGTCATAAATTAATTGAAAAAGTTAAAACAATACAAAGTCAATTATTTTAGTGTAAATTTTCACAGAAAGCCTTGAGAATTGAAGTGATTTTGTGACTTGTTGTTCGATAATTTCAAAATTAAAATAATTTATTACAATTTAAACAATTTGGGAATTGTTTTACGTATTTCAAGATAAGAAATCAGGTAATTTCTAATTTTAGGAGAAATGTTAGGAAGTTTGTACCCCTGTTGAGTTTGTGACATTATAGTTAATTAGATGTTTACTATTCTACATTCAACTATTTAGTTTAAACATAGATTAAATACGACAGAATAGTTAAAACCTGTTAACTTTATCAAGTCTTCGTGTGCTATCAAAAATAGGTTTGATTTGGTTTCGAAATTGAGTTTCAGGAGTTACAAAAATGTTGCATTTTATCCTATCGTATATTTATGTGAATATTTGAAAGCCAAAGATTTGTCTAATTCACAGTGAAATGATTGCAAAATAATGATGTTTCATTATAAGGAACTGCCTTTTAATAGAGATAATATTCTGAATGCTTACAATTTCTCTAATCTTTAATTTACATATCCCTAAACTTTAATTAACATATAAGCTATCTTTTAAAATTTACAGATAAATGATCATTTTAAACCTTTAAAAAAATAATGAGAGTTCGTAAAAAAATTTAATAATAGTGTAACATACGCATTTGTCATTTTTACATTATTAAGATTTATGTCTATAAAGATAAACCAACCGTAATTAGTTCATTTAACTCACAGCTTTTATGCTGTTATTATTTCAGATAAATACAAAAATCCACATTATTGAAACCTATATTAAAAACGCTTTCCTGTTCATTTCAGATTTGAATTTAATTATTTTAAAAGTAAAAGAAAGTTCTAGCTCTGATTTCTATACATATTAATAAAATAAATGAGAGGTGAAATATTCTGATATATAAAAGAGGAATAATGATATGCTAAGCACTAAAAAATCAAAAAAAAAAATCTAGTATAAATTATTTATTTTTGCTTTTCTAGCATTCCTAATGTACAACAAGAATTTTGTTTCATATTTTAATAAAAAATATTTATTGAAATGAGAACCCTGAGAAATATAAAACAAGTAAAAATATTAATACTAAAATATAAAAAAATAATATATTATGCATTGAATAACATTATGTGATTCCTACTATACTATAATGATGTAATCATTCATAACTTTTTTACAGATCTAGTAGTTGGTCAAATATTTTTAATGAGTAAAATGTAGGCATATAAAGTTTGTATTTAAATGATATTTCTTCTCAGATACAGTATTTTTTAAAATGCAGTAAATTATTTTTTTTACAACCGTATTTTGCAGTAATCATCTTTCTTTAAACATAAGACTATGATCTCAGAAAAAAGAAATCTGATAATATCAACATTCGAGTAAAAAGAAGCAAGTAGATGTTGCTTAAGTTTTGCTTGCGCTGTTTTGAGGTGAAAATGATGAATTTGAAAATTGGTAAATTTTTGCTGCAAAAGATGTAAAAGCAATCAGTATTTCAGTAAAATTCATAACGGCAATTGTGTGTATTTGAAGTTCAAATGTCTTGCTACTTTTTTGTTTGTTTGATATTTCAAAACTTATCGATATTCGTCGTGAAATTTTAATCGAAAAATTGTTTGCGATACGAAGATATTTGATTCTAACTTAGAGGTGAATTAAAACGGATATCACATATTTTGCTCGTCATGCATAGATGTTAGGTATCTGCGTAGGTGTTTAGAGGAATAATTTTCTTTTATGGTATTCCTTTACGCTTTATTATTTTTTAAAAAAAATTCTAAAACGGAATATAATTAACAAAGTCAAACAGAATATTCACATTTGCTTTCCGTTATTAGACTATAAAATACAAAAGAAAAATAGATGTTTTTATTCAATTAATGAAAATAAAATCTATATAAATTATAATTATAACCTCAAATTCAACAAGGTTACAGTTAAAAGACTAAAAACTACAATTATAATAATTGTATAATTTTAATTACATCTATTAATTTTTAGAATATAAAAGTAAATTTTTGTAGCTATTAAAAAGGTTGTTCACTATTTTGGAAAATTCGAATTATTATAAAAAGAGTGAATGATATTAATTGTTCTTAAAAATTATATATATATTTAGAGAGAGAAAGTCCTTAAGAAAAACTTAAAGTTATTATTTTTTTAATCTAACTTCCTATTTTCAATGTCTATTTTTTTAAAAAAAAATTGAAAAATTGTATTATTTTTGTTTGATGCACCATAGAAGAGAGAATATTGTTTCAACAGTTTTTTGTTACCTTGACAACCACAATATCTCGAACAAAGCAAATCTTCTTTTTAACAATAAAATAGGAATATTTCTTTAGATAGAGATGAAAAGATAGTAAAATTGTACTTAATGCTAAAAATGAATGCGTTTCTTTAAATTGTAAATTCCTCTTTTTTTTAAATGTAAAATAACTAACCTCTGTCTAATTATTTTGCAAAAAAAATATTTTTATATCTTTATATACGAAAACATTTTCATTGTTTATGTTATAGCTAAGCGATTAATGTATACTTTAATTGATATATGTAATTGATTGAATATAAATACTTTCATGTACGTATTTTCTTCCATATTTCATTCGATTTATTTGTATAATTGAATAAAAAGTAATAATTTCTCTATTTGTCTAAATATTAATTAAAATATAAAACTTATTTTTTAAAAATATTTCTTATATAAAAACAGAGTACATTTTACAAATAAAAATAAAGTGCAGTTTACTCAACAATTTAGAAATTATGGTGAACTTGTTATAATCTTAATCAAAATATTCTGATTCTGATTCACTATCGTGAAGCAAAGAAGTGCAGCCATTACAAAAATATGCAAAGCAGACGTCTAAGTAAATGTAGAATAGCTACATATTAAAAATATTTAAACTATTTTTTTAAATCTAGAAATACAATTCATTTTATTAATTTTTTGAAACAATACATTCAAATAAAATATATATGTTAAAATTAGTATAATTAACGTATAAGTAATTACTTCAAAACAAATTCATAATGTTCCCTAAATTAAATATGAGCTGAAAAGTGATGTTATTTCTTGATAAAACTTAGAGCGTTTTTTCCGATTTTCATGATTTTCATAATATATAACATCAGTAAAAATTATATACTTGATCCTACAGATAATTTTTTAAATAACTTGCTCTTTATTACTATTTTGATATCATCACCTGTCCCTAAACTCATCAAATGAAAATTCATAAGAGATCTTTTTCCGACAAACTCTAAAGATTTTACACCTGTCATACTCTCATGGTTAGCAAGCCATGAGTTGACAACAGGTTGCGTTATGGTACGTCATTAAAATATTGCTTTACTCAAGACAGAAGTGTTATATGATTCCATATATATATTAAATATTCTTTAGTATAAGCACAAATTAAAATTATTCATTTTTATATAAAACTTAGAATTTATTTTTGTTTACAATTTAATAATATTAATCGTAAAAATGAGATATCTTAATTAAATTTACAAATATAAGAAGTATAATTTAATTCATTTAATCTTATCAAAAATTAAATTTAAAAATATGCAACTATTTGAATACTTTTTCGAAATATTCAATTGAATTAAAAATCTTTCATCAATTGTTTTTTATAAAAATTTGTTGTTTACACAGTGGCAATGATAATAAGTTTGAAATAATTTCTTTATAAAACATGACTGTCAATATAATAGATGCACATACATTTGTGATGCTTATACATTTAGTTTAAAAGCAGTCATTTAGTAGATGTCTTGTAAGAAATGTCATTGTTCAATTAATAGCACACTAATGCCTATCTAGAAAATATCATATAATTAATTCCCCCTCGAAGTTAGATATCCAGGGAATAACATGGTAATTTGTCACAAGGTTCGTTAATTTTCCCCTTTATATTGAACTCTTGGGTTTGGGGTCAACTATATGGAGAACAGACTAAAGAGATAATTAATTTCAAACTAGTCATAATGGAAGAAAACTCTTTACCATTTAAAAATAATTAAATTAATTTCACAAAAATTGAAATTCAGGATTTGGTATTCATTGAACTTTGAATAAAGTTTATTATAAAATTCAGCAAACATTAATCTTAAGAAAATTAAGTGATTGAATTCGTGTTTTGAGAAGAAATTACTCTTTTAGACATTTAATTTTTACTAAAATAATAATTAATGTATAAGTTTTTATATGTATAAAAGCATTACATTTGATATGATTATAATAATTTGGAATAATAATATTACAAAACGTTAGAAATAAAAGTTTTTGTTAATTATCTTGAAATTACAAGTTAATTTGTTTTTCCTAGTTTTCTTTTAATCAAATAATGGCGAATACCATTAGTTATAATGTCGTAGAAGCAAACTGTTTTCTTCTCCTTCTAAAATTACAATTATTTTTGATATATTTCTACATCACATGAAAAAAATAATATGCTCTTTTTTAAGCATAAAAATGTTTTATTAAAATGAAGATGCATTTTCCAATAAAGGATAACTAACCATATGAAATATATACACGGAGAGAAAATATCTTAAGAAGAAACCAACAAACTTTCAGTCAGTGATTAAAGATTTTAAGCTTCAAAAAATGTATTTAAGGAGTTTTGAAAAGAAATAAAAAATGTTCTGGAATGGGTATGGAGCATACAAACTAAATTTAATAGCTAATAAATATATTTTTAAAAAAGTATATATGGAACTCAAATTACTAATTGAATGCATAAATTACTCTGAAATCAAAGCGTATAAAGCTATTATTTTAGGATTCATTATCGTTAAAAGTTTTTAGTGCTAAAAATAATATATTTATGCTATGAAAGGATCGTATTTTCCAATCTATCCTATTAACATACTTTTCAAATGGCATGAATAAAACAAACATTTACTAATTTAATACATTATGCAAATTAGTGCTTCCATTCTTTTTTTATGGGATTCGGCAGCTTTAGCTTTTAGACAACTCTATTGCAAAAATAAAATATAAATATTTTTCTATATGCAATCATGTGCAAAATATATATCATGTGCTTAATATTTTGTCAAAAATTAATTAAAATTGTACATGTGATTAAAAATGTTTATACTGTACATTCTTATGATTTGAAAAATATTATTCCCTATTTCTATGACATTTTTCTTATGGTTACACATTATTTGGTTAATTAAAATTAAACAAAAAATGGGCTCAGAAATATGAGAAAACATTAATTTTTTAATGGATTTGTACATGATTAAAGAATTTAAATGGTTAAATTTTAATGAATTATTAAGTTAATCGGTGAATTTAAAGCTATAAATTAATAAGATTTTATTAGGAATTAAGAAAGAATTATTATAAAATTTCCAACAGCAAAATTTAATATTTATAAACCAAAATATAATGCAAGAATATTAAAATATTTTAGCCAAAACACGTTTCTAATTACATATGAAGAATTAGACATAAATGTAAATGACATTTACACCAATTGAAGTGAAGTCAGGATGGTCTTGTTAGTTATGGAGTTGATCACATTATCAGGAGATATTAAGTTCAAATCCTGGCTTGTCCGAAGACCCGTCATGTTTACTAAAACCAAATGACAAATGTAAAATAGGTTGTCATAATAATGTCCACCAAGTGAAAATACCTCTAGGGGTTGTATTTTAAGTAATAAGTAGACTTTTGTTTGATTTCTGCTTACTGCACTCCTCTTGGTAACTTTTCACAAACTGGTAGAGCTCAACTCAGCCCAAAGTATGGGTTCCAATAATACTTACTAAAGCCACTTAAACTGTACATACGTCTTTATTGCTTTTAATTACTTTTCTTATACTGTTTTTAATTTTGGAGTGCAGTCAAAATTTTATATGGAAATAGGAATATGAGTTTCATAATATTTCAAAACCTCTAAAGTAATAAGCAGTTATAAATAACAAAGAAAGTCTTTGAGGAATTCAGTATACAAAGTACTAAAATAAACTATTTATTTTCGTCTTTCATAATCTTAAAGTATATATCTCAGCTTATTTGTATTTGGAAAATTCTTATTTTAAATATATTAAATTACATAATAAAGCATGTACAGAAAATTAATTTTATACAAATGATAAATTAATAATGATTTCTTGTTAATATAATTGAAAATAATTTTACTTTACAGTTGCATATATATATATATATATATATATATATATATATATGCCAAAAATAACGTAATGTATGCCTAAAATAAGTTATATTTGTTTCATTTTCGTGTTATTCTGAATAAAACCATCATTATGCAGTATTTCAGTCCAAGCATTATATAAATAATATTATTGATATCTAATTATGTAATTCAAATGCTGATGCTAGTAAGTAAAGTTTAATATCACACACATGCATTACTGAAGGAAAACTTATGTTTATTCATCTAAATTTTAATTACTAATTATTATAAAATATTGAGTACTTATACTCCGGAAACTACATGTGATTTGCGTTATTAAAATTTATTTTTTTCATTATTATAGTTTATTTTTTCTAACTTTTAGCAAAATGTATTTCTACAATGGCCATATTGAGTAATTTTAAATAAAAAAACAAAGTTTTGAATTTTCAGAAAAGGTGAAGATAGAAACTATTGAATAGTATTTCAATGAATACAAAATTTTAGATTAAAATATCTGAATTCAGACAATGAATAATTTATAAACTTCCTTTGAAGAATTGTTTCTGAATGAATATTCTCTATTATTTTGAAACTATTTTCTTATGAAAAATATTGAATAGTGAAGTACTTGAAAATAATACGTCGAAAATATTTATTAAATAATACAATGACTAATTTTATAAAATATGTTTATCTGATTCTGACTTTATATCTACAAAATACATATCACTTTAAATAAAACTTTTATTTACAAAATATGAAGGAAATAATTTAAAGAACATGTTGATAAACGCATGATGAATCTGCATAATTTAATTTTTTCCAAAAATACTTATCTGTTTTGGTGAAAATAAATACTTAAACATTTTATTTTGTTTAAGCAATATGCACATCAAAAATAAATTAAATTTTCTTATTATAACATAGAAATCTCATAATTTCTTGCTTTTGTTTATATTTTTTTTTTAAATCAGATATCTAATAATATGAAAATAATTCTATTTTTCTTGAATACTTGATGTCTACCTCTAATGGATTAAACAGAAATTTGCAATTTTCCTCCTATGCTAATACAAAATTAAATATTGACTAATAATACTTTACAATTTATACAACACAAAATAAAGCATATATAATACTACTTGCATGTATATTTGTTCCATTGTTTATAAAAATTGATTTAATTTAAATTTTTTTAAATTTGTCTTTAACGCGTTTACCGGTACCGGAACTGCCTGTACAGATTTTCAGACTCTTCAATTGATCAATTGCTCACATCGTTTTTAGGTTTTAATGACAACGAATATCCCCATTTTCAGCATTCGTTGAGAGCATAAAAGTTGAACAAAAAAGTAGAAATGTTTCTATATAACATTTTATTAACATTCACTACATTTAAAAAAATTACTTCACATCTAAAGTAATATTTAAGAAGAATTTATACAGCCAAAAAGGGCTAAATATATTTCAATAGAAGATACATTATTGTACTAATTCATGTTTATAAAATAATTGCATATTAAACATAAATACAAAATAAAATAAAGACATAATTAACTATAAATAATAATTGTTGCACATATATGCGTGTCTGTTCCTATAGAAATGCTTGACTATTTAAAAATTTTTCTTGCTTGAAATTAATTTTTAATTATTTTTAAAGTCATTAAAATATACAACATTATGTTGGTAAATATTTTTATCTCTTACGTTTATGAGAATATATGTATATTCCCCTTACACAGTTACTTTACTATATGCACATATTCCTTTTCATTGAAAAAATGTTATCTTATAATTTACATACATTTCCTTTGATAAATATCTGTTGCCTTAATGTCAGTTTTTAGTTAAAACATCGAGATCCAAATTCTAAAAGGGGAAACTAAATAAATGGGATTCATAATTTATAATTTTCCATTAAAATAATTTCATATTTAATGTAAGAATATATCAAATAAAAATCATAAGGAAATAATTTGAACAATAATAGGGTTATATAACAATATTGTGGAAAGATCAACAATATTTAGCTACTACTTAAATTATGAAGATTAAGCAAAATAAATAGTTTTTTCTATTTTTGTAAACAACAATTATAGATATTGCGTTACTATTATTAAGCATATTTGCTCTTAGATTTTGAATAGTTATTACAGATATAGAATTAAACACCGCTGTTCAAATTCCCATGTTTGGAAGCAAACATATGTCTTCCGTTAAATTCCGTAATTGCCCGTATGTCATTTTATGTCTTTGTCGAAGCATATAACATGCTAATAGTTAGGTTATCATAGACAGAGGACAGCACACAATTATAGATGCTGTATATATTCAACATAAGCGTTGAAGTCTATAGACTATTGAATGACATATACATCAATGATTCATCTGCAAATTCTGTGGTTTATAAGAAACATAGAAATTAATATATACTGTTCCTTTTCCAAGCTTTTCATCTATTGTATAGGTGTTAATTCAATGTATTTTACCTGTAAAGAGATTTATAAATTCGATAAAATATTATAAGATTTGCTTTTTTTATATATTTTTAAGTTAAACTTATTTCTAAGACTTTACATTTTAGGGATAATTAGGATAGTTCTAGAAATATGACTTATTATTAATTTTATAATAAAATTTGATGTTAAATTATTTCAATTTTTTGTTAGTTGAAAATTTTATTTCAATCTTGAATATTTTCTTAATAATTTATTCTGTATTTCATTATAATTATAAATAAAACAATTTGAATTACCAATTTACAAGATATAAAAGTTGGAAAGTTAAATTATCAAAATAATATAATGGTTTTAAATAATTATGTAGTTTTTATAATGTAATACAGAATATACACTTAT
>JAPDSC010090333.1:0-46514 GCA_026290005.1 Latrodectus geometricus | reverse complement strand
TATATATATATATATATATATATAACAAATTTACTTAAAATTCCATTTGTATGGCACTCAATTCCTTCAAAAGAACTTTGAATTGTTAACACATAGTCTACCACAATGTGTATGTAGATTTACCTGTTGATTATATAAAGCTTACTTTTAAAGAAACAAATTATTGCAATTATGATATTGAAACAAAATAATTATTTATTGATGCTGTAGCAACTTAAATTTTATTGAAGAAGACTGCGATAAATGGGATTTATTTTCAAATGTTTTTAATTAGTGGGTCATATTCATCTGTTACTAGGGAAACAGTAACACACCAATACGCCAGCGTGGAGTAAAATAGAGTATTTATCTCTGCCGTTTAATTTGCCAAATATTTTCGTTATATATTTTGCCAAAATGCATTCATCCAAAGCTGTATTTGTATTAACCTTATATATAACACGATACGCCCCATTATCCGTCGTCTTTCCTCAAATAAATATCATTCGTTAGTACAAAGCGAAATTAAACTCTGCGTCCTTATGCTTGAAGACAAACTCCCTCATAAGTGTTGACGACTGCTGTTTCAAGTAATAAATCTCTCCTTTCTAATTCCCCAAATTTCCCTTCCGGTGGGAAAAGTGGGGGAAAAGTGTTGCATAGAAGAATCGGATCGATTTTCTAAGACAGAATCTCGTTTTATAAATGGGTACGGTTGGGTGTTGGGGATTTCCAACTGTTCAATTAAAGGGCCATACTTCAAATTTTGACTTCCACTTTCGACGAGGCATTAGTTAGAGGGATTTCCCTACTCCATCCCTTCCTAGATTCTTTAACATCGTTTAAATTATAGGCAAAATCGTGCGCAAGAATGCTCATCAGAAAATCTCTTCGTTGGGGATTTTTAGCAGCTTTAGCGTAAATAATTCAGAGGGGTTATGAAATTAAATTCATTTTTAGAATTAAACCACAGTTAAGAATCTTAATGTTAATTCAATGTTCAGTTGAATTTATTTGCATAACTACAAACATGAATTATCAAATTAAGTTATTATTTACAAAATAAAATATTACTCATATTTTAAAGTGTTTTTTTTAATGGCGGGCACCCTTGAGCAAGCAAGTACATTAGCCCATTTGCCGCAACAAGGCCGGAAACCTCTACTCATTTTATCGTTACCCGGTGGGCACCTGTGAACCAAGTCACGGAGGTACGAGTAGCATCGCCTACGCCACACTACCATATACCCGTTTATAGGGCGAGCCACATTCATCCATCATCTGAGGAAAGGACAAGAAACACAGAGAGACAGGAAGAGAAAGTACATCCTTGCTCGAGTCGGGATTTGATCCCAGGTCCTCCCCATCTGTAGTTAGTTACGCTAACCCCTATACAGGTTGGGCGGCATCAATGTAATATAATTAAGATCAATCAGAAAATTCAAAAGTATAGGAAAACCTTTATTTCTTAAGTTACAGAAACATTATTAAATAAATTTTCATAAAAGGAATTCGCTTTTCAAATTTGATTTTTATACCTAGATAATTTTTAACACTACTCTTATCATTTTAAATTTCGAATATTGAACAGTTTTCCTTCTGCACTAACATTTTAATTTTCGAATCTTTACTTTTTATAATTCCATTGTTTTTGAAAATTTAGATGATGGATTAAGGGTACTAATTTCATGTTACTACCACCTAAAGAAATTAAGTTCTGAATTTTAAAATAACAAACAAAAGACATTTCCATCTTTTAGATAAAGTTCCATTGTTTGAAGATTTGATCAATGTGTTCGTTATTTTTCTAACATTGATTCAGCTCTTTAATAAACTCGTATTAGCATGTTTTATTTTTTAAGAGTTATTAGCATATTCGAAAAGAAATTTCCCTCAGGCCTTTATTTATAGAAGCTATAATGCACAATCGGCGGAAATTTCCATCAAAACATTTCGCGTAATCCTTTTAATATATAATACCAAGAAACGGCCCAAACTCCCCAACAATTTTAAAAGCTTTTAACGAAGTTACACGAGTGGCTTGAATTTGCTTTTGTTCTTTCAAAGTAAAATATAATAAAAAAAGTTGCTCACTGATTCATAGAGAATACATGCAAAACGGAAAATCTTTAGTCTCTATTCAAGCGATGAAGTTTTGCAATTTAAACTCTCTGTTAGAGTTTTTTTTTAATACATAACATAAATTAAGAATTAGGTTTTTATTGTTATTACCAAAGAGAGAAAATTATAGTAGAAGCTTTTAAATAAATTTTTGTGCTTTCTAATGCAAACTTAAATGCGCAGAGTTTCTAGTAATATGTGTTAATAAATTAGCGGTCCGCCTGCCAGGGATTGGGCGAATGAAATCTGAAGGAGCGTCTTCCGTTTTTAAGCAAAGCACTCCCCCACGAGGGTGGAAGTACGATTTTGGGTCATAGATGTTAGCACCCTCTGCCTCTTTCAATTTAGAGATAGTAAGAATACCCAAGACCTGGCTCCTGACGCCCCCAGAGATATTAATTTGGAATGCGAACATAGATTGCATTGCTTCCACGACATATTTTATGCGCCCAAGTCACCATTAGTGATTGCGACGTATATTTGGATAAGTCGGGATTCGAACTTGACGCCTTACGGTAACGAGAACGATGCCTTTACCAACCAGACCACCTTGTATATATTGTAAACTAGTAATGCTCATAAATAACAGACTACATTTCTTGGGATATATTTTTGCTAAAAAATACATATTCCAGGAATATTATTCTTATTCATTTTTTTCGATAAAACACATTAAATTATTTATATTGTAACAGTTCCGACTTATATTTATATTTAATTAGGAGTCTGCTTTGTTTGTACGAGATCTGCTATTTTTAGTAGTCCCAGACAACCAGACAAATAGTCACAGACAAAACTTGTAACAGCAATATTTAATGAAAACAATATAATTCCGATCAATGATTATTGGATAACTTATTACTATTGCTTTATATATATATATATATATATATATATATATATATATATATATATATCATAATGTTCCTTATAAAGTTGTTATATGAAAAAATCGAGATTAGTTTTCTATATTATAAAATAAATCTTATTTCATTAAATCTTAATTTGAATTTTGTTGAATACCTGAAGAAATGTTTGATTATTTTTCTAGACTTTCGGTAAAATAAAAAAATATATATATGTTAGATTTTTTTTATTTAATTTTCTGCAAAAGTTCGATAAAATAAGTTAAAAAAAACCCCAAAAATATATAATATTTTCAACACCTTTCATAATAAGAAACTAAAAACATATAGTTTATTGCTACATCATAAAAGTATATGAACAGAGTACAATAACTACGTACATTAGCATAGTAGTTACGCAGACAGTCACGGAGTTTGAAATATTCAAACAGAAAAATATGCACATTTTTTTGCTTATACCATGCAAAGAATTCAATCCAAATATACTGTAGTTAATAATGTACATAATACCACCCAACCTGTCGAGTGGTTAGCGTACCTGACTACGGATTGGGATGGACCTGGGTTCGAATCCCGGCTCGGGCATTGATGTACTTTCTGTTTCTCTCTGTGTTCCTTGTCCTTTCCTCAGATGATGGATGAATGTGGACCGTCCTATAAACGGGTGTGGCGTGAGCGATGCTAGTCGTAACTCCGTGACTTGGTTCTCAGGTGCCCACCGGGTAACGATAAAATGAGTAGCGGTTTCCGGCCTCGTTGCTGCAAATGGGCTAATGTACTTACTTGCTCAAGGGTGCTCGCCATTAGAAATAAAAATGTTATAATTACGCGCTCCTTACTTTTTGTTGCAATGGGCATTAATTACTATCTATCTTTAATCAGCCCATATTCAATTAGAAAACTCTGAGCTGATAGATTAAGTATATTGTGAGTGTATATTAGGTGCTTATTAAATCTATCTTTTTGATTGATGAGGTACAGTGAGGATAAGAGGATACTCACGTGAGGATCGCATTGTTTGACAATATGATAAAAGTAGAGAGAGGTTTTATGTTAATAGGATATAAACCTTTAATCTATTAAGCAGTTGAAAATGATATGGTATCACACCATGTCATTATGAATTCCTATAACATTATGTTGTCAATAAGTAAATTGTTCCAATATCTTATAGTAAGACAAATTTAAAAATTCTTATTTTTAACGAATATATGATAAGGTTCAATGTGCCCTTTTTAGATATATGTTTATGTTTTCGAATAGAATGAAAATTTTCTGGACAAGGATAAGACAAATTAGACTTTTTTGTTAAGTTTTTAAAGATTGTTCTTTGGCTAAGAATGATTATTTTAGCAATTGAATTGTTACTAAATTATCATTTAATTAGTTAGTAATGTGAGAAATAATTTAATTAGGATTATATTCAGAGTGGATTCCGAAAGAATAACATCAACGTCATAAGGAGGATCGAACCCACGAACTATTTATTCAATTGAAACCCATAGAGTAATTATTATTACAGAGCTATATATATATTAGGGGAATATTTATTTTAATGTTTCACATTTCTTTCATGAATTACGTAGAAATAGTTTGAGAAAAATCAACTTTTCATTTATAAATTGACAAGTAAATACGGCCATAAAAAAAACTTACTTTCAATTTACAAGTTATTAAATTACCTTACAACGGAATTCGGTCATTAAAGCATCCACTATGAGGTTTTTAATTTTAATTATTGAATGCAAAGAATAACACGAATCGAAAAATTAATACAAAAGGATTTAAAAATTGCATTAAACAACAAAGTAAAAGAAAAATAGAAGTTAGATGAAACACATACACTTTACAATATAATAAGTGTTTATATTATTATTTAATTTATATATTTAAAATATTATATAATAATATAGAATTCCGCAAATTACTTCGATGTTTCTTACACACACATACATCTCAGACTCATTTAATTCTTCTTGGAATATAGCAATAAAAAAATCTTCTTTTAATAAAGAAATTTATATGCAAAAAATTAATAACAATAATTTTTAATTTTAGTTAATAAAACGCATAAGAATTTTTTCATAAATAAATGAGATTGCATTTTTTTCAATTAAATTTTGTATCTTAGGATAAAAATATTTATACTTTAAAAATAAATAATAAAAATTAAATTCGTTAAACGCGAAAGTTAATAATTCAAGCCTAATTCTATTGAGACTTAATTTACTTAGAAAAAAAAAACGAAGATTAAATTACTTTATTTTTTCCCTGTTGTTTACATTTTTTATACTTATTACTTTTATTCTTTTATTTCTAGAAAAACATCTATTTAAATTGCATTAAATAAAAAAACGTGAAGGAAAAAATCTGGAAATTTTATACACAGTAAATACTTTTTAGAATATTGCATATATTTATGTGTAAATTTTTGTAAATATTTATGTGTAAATTGTAATTGTGTATTTTGCATATATTTATGTGTAAATTTATGTAAAATTTCAATTAATAAAGAATTTTAGTTTCAGCTTTAATTCTTTCCTTTTATTTTTTGTTCTCCAAATCATATATCTTAAACACAAACATAATATAGTAATAGATTTAATGTGCTCCTGGAAAAAATGCTTTGTATTTCCCTGCAGGTGTCATATGAGAAGATTGACATCCGAGTTGGCATTATTGCATTAAGTTTTTATCCTTCCAAATTATATCAGTGAGAGAAATCCAGACATGGTTTATTAATTGATAGATCATAACATAATACAGAGTTTTCTTTTACTAATGGCAGAGGGCAGTGCGTTAAAACTACGTTATGGTTACATAAGTGAGGCTTTTGTGCAGATCTGAAATACGCTGATGAAAACACTTAAAGGGGCTCATAGTTTATGTGGAAATAAAATAAAATTTAGTAAGCAAATATTGAAGAACCTAGCCAAAGAATAATACGTTATAAGAACAGTACATGGGAAAGCAAAAATAATCACATCATGGATTTTAAAGAAGGAAATTGGTCACTTTCTTATTATAGCGGCTAACATTCATCTTGACAGCCAGAAAGAAAACAGAAAGATAAAAAGAGAAATTAATAAGAAAAATATGTTTAGTAAGGTGTACGATCATCTCCAACAGCCACAAACTCTTGCATCGGCGATTCATTCTGTTTACTAGGTTCTTAATCAATCCCCATGGCAACCGAACCCATTCTTGCACCAAGAATCCCTTGAGTTCATTGATGTTAGCTGGAATTGGTCTTCGAAATGCAATTGAGCTTCCAATTGCGTCCTAAACTTGTTCAATTGGATTAAATTCAGAGGACATTGCAGAGTACTCCAGTCTTTGAATATCCTTCGACTGGAGGTATATGCCTACCAACTGAGCCTTATGTGGACTCAGTTCTGTCGAATTTCATCTTTATGGACAATAACGCGCAGTTATCTCAACTGTGCGTTATTGTCCATTTAGATGAAATTAGGCCCTATACTTTGCAGAAAGTTTTAAATTGGGGGTGCAAGGATTTTGTTGCTACGCTATGAAGCCCGCTCAGGTCATCCATCAGGACACTTTCACCACAGTTGTTCTTTTCGACAATGTAAGAGGGCTGATATCAATTACCATGTTCTCTTCAGATAAGAATACGTCTCGAGTCACTATTGAGACTAAATTGTCATTTATCGCTGAAGAGAACCCATTCCCAATCATTATCATTGCCAAACAGATGTTCGCGACAGCCATGCTCAATGGCTCTTTTTGTGGTTCAGAGTAAAAGAGATGCTGGTGTCTGGTATACAAGTTACCTTCATTAAGTCTGGGTGACTATTATCCGTGAAATGGATGTTCCAGGTGTATTATACTGGTTGTGACGCTGTCATGGACCTACCTCTTTCGGCTAGAAGTCCCAAAAAATGGTCTTCATCCGGTGTTGTTACCTATTTGCGACCTTGAACGGGACGGCAGACGATTGTCTGTTTGAACTGTTTCTGCAAAGTGAACACCACTTTTCTTGAAACCTCGAGGTTCTTACATCACAAAGACCGTCATTGGCACGTTCTAGTCTGGAAATTATCTACTATCTTGTAACATCATCTGAACAATGGGCTACTAGCCAGGGTAAATATAAGTAAACAAGAATATTATTAAACAAAGACAAGTTCTTCTACAATGGTTCAAAGCCTCCTTATACTATAAGCTTCGAAGAGCAACTGAAGTATCTCTACATAAATGCGATTACAGCGCCACTGTTTTACAATATCCCAGTTCACTGAGAAGATGAATCCACTAAGCTATCATGATACCATATTTTCATATAAGCGTTATTTATTTTGCTTTCCTTTAAAAAATTACATTTCTTCCTTTAATTGATTTCATCAATGTTTTTCTTATATTATAGAACGCTTTATACCGACATATGAGTCCAGGTAAGTGAATCTTGTACCAATAATACAATACTAAAATACTAAGTAAACAATACTACAATACTTAGTAAAATATGTGTTATTTATTGACCTCAATTTTGTTTTATGCCAAGATATGAAATACATACAGAATTCAACTGCAAATCATATTTTCAAAATCTTCAGATGAACAGAGTATACAAATGTTCATTGGATAGCCGGTGAAAATAAGCTTTAGGTCCTCTGCTTGGCGCGTTTTCAAAAACGCCGATGACAAGGCTAAAAGTCTTCATCCTTTTCAAAATGAAACTTAATTAGTGACCAATGAAAAGGCTAAAACAAAAGAATAATTAATGAGCATGCTTGATAAAGCGCTTCAAATTTGCGAATTGGCGAAGAAGGAGACCTAAACCACAATTTAACCGGATTACCATTGGATAGGCAATAAATTAACAATTGAATAAAGTTGTAAAATATTTGTACATTCGTGTATTGATTTCCGGAAGAAATTTTTCAAAGATGTAAATCACAGATTTTTTTTGCATTCATCTATGATAGGGGAGAAAACCTAAGAAAACACCCAAGCACATATCCTGATAACTACACTTGTTTGTTAATAAAGAATTGATACCCTTCCTGCATGAGAATAGTATAGATATTCGGGAAGAAGGAAAAGTGGTAAAACAAATCTAGAAGAGGTGTTGTTATGTGTCAGAATAATATGAATCAGAATTGTATGTCAGAACGACTCATTTTCGACTTGATTAACTTCAGTCACATTCCTCATAACTAATACAGATAAGGTTGATGAGGATATAAATACTTTTTTTTATCTTATATTTGACTGAATTTTAATTACAATCAAACTGATATTTCCTCATAATTTTGAAAAAAAAATCAGATAATAAATTAAAAGTTATCCTGTAGAAAATTTTTTTACCGTTTATGCTCAGATTATGTATAGTCGCTCTTGGCGCGATTTTCCAAAGTTGGTGATAAATAACATTTTCTGGCAACCCAACCAATTCTGACCAATCACAGATTATTGATTCCGACCAATGAAAAATGGGATATTCTGTTTATTTTCAGGACTTGCTTGTCCAGTTTGGCGAAGTTGGCGGGATGTTTGGCAAAATTGGCGATTTTTTTTTAAAAATCGCCAAGAGTGACGTACAGGAAATTTTTCTATAGTTTATTTTATTTATTTATTTCTGATTGTAAAATATACATTAAATGTAATTAAATTAATTGTATTGTATTTATATTAATAAAATTCGTTACTACTCTATCATGTAATTTACATTAACAATGTCAACTTAATTATTGTTTATTAATTTCTTGCTCAAGTAAATAGTACAAACAGTTACGTTAGTATATTTTTTATAACATAATAATGAACAGTTAAAAATTATGTATTTTTTAAATATAAATTTTCATCATGTACAATTTGTATCAAAATTTTTCCAATTTAAGTATCTAATGTTGAAATATTTCTTTCATATCAATAAACTTCAGTTTATGGGTTGTTTCTTCAAATAGTTTCGAACGATTTCCACAGAATTCTTCTTTGATAAATCTTTTTGATATTTTATAAATATTTTGAGAGAATTTTTTGCAAAAGAACACATTTGAGAATTTTATCCCCAATGATAAATTTTCACAGGTAGTCTGATCTTTTCAACGTACATTGCTAATGTTATAAATTTAAAAAATTCTTGATTCTCAAATATTTTTTGCACATGTCTTCACATTCACTTGGATTTATTTTGCATGATTTACAACATTGGATTTAGAATAGTTAAAGCCGTTTCTAGAATTTCAGTTAGACATTTTTCGTGAATTTGTCTAGAAATATGTATAAAGTCTACTTGACTGTACTAATACAAATATAAACTTTAATGTAATCTGAAATAAAACATTTTTCTTTAAAAATTGCCATTCTAAGGGTACATATTCCTGAAAATGACGTTGAATTCTGCAGAAAAAGAAAAGACAGATTTGGAATTTATTTTTAAAACTTGACTATATTTTCACCATATCTTAATTTAATTCAATTTCTAATCTTTCTTTAGTAAAATATTTATAATAAAAAAATGTTCTTGTAATATTTTAGGATATTAATTTCACTTAGAATATTAATCTTAAAACTAGACAACTAGACTTGGCGAAACACTTCTGATTAGAATCTTATGTATTAGAATACAACAGATATTTAATTGCATACAATCAATCGTAAGAAATTCCTCATTATATTTTTTTTGTTAAGAATGGTTCTGCAAATCATAAACACCGTGACTTTAAAAAAAAAATAGAGTTTAGCTGTATAAAAGTCAAATTTTAGCATTATGGCATGTATAACAATACGCCACTCAGAGCTCTTAAATAATAAAAATATTCTATGGCTTGCACAAAGTGTAAGAAATACAGGAAAACATGGGAAATATCAGGAATAAAAAATGCCGAAATTCTTTTGCTAGATAAAGAGATTGTACCGCAAAAAAAAATAATATGCTAGAGCAATTAAAAGACAGCAAGAAAAAGTATATGAAGGTTTGGCACGGTTGGATTATTTAGATTCTAATTTAGTTCTGGTTTTAAAGAATTATTTTTGTTTCGATTGCTTCATACGGCATAAAATTTGCTGTAATTATTTTTGATAACAAAAAGGGTATTTAAAACATTCTATTTTTATTAAATTTTATATTTTGTTGCCACACTATTTTTAATAATATAATATGAATGTTATGAATATTTACATTTAGTAAATAAATATAAATACACACATTATTGTTCATTAACAGAAGTATTTTTTCAAAACATAAACAGAAATTCATACATTTCATTTCATCTTTCTTACAAAAATTATCATTTCTATGGAAGTTTTTTAGATGCTGTTCGAAGTGACATAAGAAATGAGAGTATTGAATTTATAAACATATATACATACATAGCGGTGAAGGCGATCCCCGGACTGTACCTTAAATTCAACAGTTTTGGGATACTCCCTAGTCATCAAGCGTCTCCTAATTTTGAGCCACAGTAAGTGATGAGATCACACTTGGGTTGGTACCTGCCTCTCCATATCTACGTCACACTAAAGGTAGGACTTTGGACGTCACTGATTAATGTGGATACGTCACCAACACACAGAGCTTTAGAAGCCAAGTGAAGCGGTCACCACTCTTTCAGTCACTGATTGCGATAGATGATGCTTCAGTTTACAGATCTCAATGCAAAGCTACTGAGCCAGTGGTACTTGAATTTATAAACACAGAAGAATGAAACCAATTTTACATGCATTATCTCTGTCTTAGCATACTATAACGTATGAATAAAAGCATTATAACGAATGTTTATTTTTATTATTATTTTTAATAGCGGGCACCCTTGAGCAAGTAAGTAAGTACATTAGCCCATTTGCCGCAACAAGGCCGGAAACTGCTACTCATTTTATCGTAACACGGTGGGCACCTGTGAACCAAGTCATGGAGGTACGAGTAGCATCGCCCACGCCACACCACCACAAACCCGCGTATTGGCCGGGCCACATTCATCCATCATCTGAGGAAAGGACAAGAAAGAGAGAGAGAGAGGGAAAGAGAAAATACATACATGCCCGAGCCGGGATTCGAACCCAGGTCCTCCCCATCCGTATTCAGTTACGCTAATCACTAGACAGGTTGGGTGGCATTATAGCGAATGTTCAGTCCTGAAACCGTATATTAATAAGAGTGCTTTGTACCAGCTCATTTTTCATAAGGAATTTCTTTGGTTTTCCTGTTTTGCAGTGTAGGATTATGAACTTCTACTGTATAAAAATCCAACAAAAAAAGCAATAATTGCCATATATCGCAAAAAAAAATTTTTGAACTATTTTTTTTATGCTTCATCAATGTTTGAGAACTTTTAATTAGAAATCTATTTCAATTTCAACTAAATATTTCAATGTTTTTATTTCAAAGGGTTCGCTAATGAATTGACGGTCTTTGCAAAGAAGCTTATTATAAAAAACTGTTGAAAGAGATATATTTAGAAATAATATTTTTTTTTTTCCATTTTTAGAGACGTGAACCCCGCATTATTTTTTCTCTACACTAAAATCCTTTTCCAAAATGGAAAACACAGCTTATGTTATTCCCAATAAACAAAATATAATGAATTTTGAAATTTTCACGCATCAAAAGTAAGGAAAGACAATACATTTTCTTTCAAAAAAGAAATAAAAAAAACATAACATGCATATATTCCTGCATCATAATCATAATACCTACATTTCAAAGAATAACTTATTATGTCTGATTACTATTTTTTTCTTTTTGTAAACACATATATTGCCTTTGAACAGAAATGCATTTTCCTTTACTTTTCACACTTTATCGATTCTATCATCTTCTTAATAAACTTGTTTCAGATTTTTTTTTTAAAATTATACTCTTCTTGTGATAACATTACACAACTTATGCATATTTCATATTCTACAGAATGTGTGAGTAGTGCTATCTAAAAGATTTCAGCTGCTTTTTTTGGCTGAAGATCAAGAATTGTCATTTGTCTTTTAATCACATTGTTCAAAGATTAGAATTACATAAGGTGTTTATTTTTTTTACTCATTACATGGTTTGGCGAAGTGTAGCTTTCACTAGATCAACTCATTTATATTCAGATTCTGTCTTATAAACACATTCATACATCTCATTATAACATTGTTCGGATTTTCGTGGAAATTTCCTTTTTGCTTCCTGTTATTGGTACTAAACCATGAATACAAAATAAAAATATGGATTCGGATAAATTAGAATTCATCATAGATTAATTATTTTATCATGATAGGTGTTTCAAATCACATGCTATTCATATTATAATAAGTTAAACTTTCATGTTATAAAACATTAAGCAAAATTACAAATGTGATAAATAAGCAAAGTATTTGAAAGTTTATCAGAGAAAAGAGTTTACAAATAAATATTTTTTATTCAACTCCAAATTTTGAAAGACATGGTTACAAAATCTAAATAATTCGTCTAATTAATTATCATTTATTCAAATCACTTGGTTAAAACCCATTATGAAATGTAAAATTTTAGTTTTAAGAATTCGAAATTTTAAAGACGCCAAAATAATTTTCATTATAATATAAGAATTTAAAAGACCTTTCGATGGGTACGCAGCATTTCATTTATCATTTTCGCCAAAAAATACGATGTTAAATGTGATTTAGCGCCAATGGTTGCAATTTGGATCATGGATTAAACTGTTTCATAAGTTCTTGTCTATTTTTTTATTATTAGAATGCAAGCTCGTTTTATATATGTTTTAATTTGTAATTTTATTTAAAATTTCAGAAACTTACCTATTATCAGCAACATTTGGCGATAATGGTATGTCTAACACTTGTTGGCTATTGAGTTTTAATTTTGCTTGAGTAAATTTTTTGTCAGCAGAAAAAAAACTTAATTTTAGACAGGTAATACTTTTAGAAATGTTTTCGTCGTCACAGTTTTCGGAATATTTCTTTCCATAAAATGTTTTTAGCCAAAACTATATAATATAGTTTTTTGCTATTTTTCTTGAAAAAATACATGTCGCCAAGAATGTGATATGGGAAAAAATTATATAATTGTCAAATTTGTGAAATAAATTAGCACAAAATTTGCAAATCCATAATTTAAGATTAATTGTGTAAATAGTTTCTTTTTTTGTCAATTACAATTTAATTAAAATAAATATAGTTGCTTAAATTTAAAATGAAGTTGTTTTGAAAATAAACTAATTTAAAACATATACCTAAAAATAAATAACAAAAAAATATTTTAATAATGATATAATGTTTATTAATTTAACAAAAAATATTATAAGAATTATTTTAATTTTATTAAATAATTAAGTTCAAATTGTTGACTGAAAATTTTCATCTTAATTAAAATTTTCATTTTGCTATATAAGTATAAATTTATTCTATGAAATTCGAATTATCTATTTATGAATTTTTTCTTAAATTATATTTATTCAATAAACAACGTTGTCAATATGTTAAGATATTTCGACATAATGCTTTTTTTCTAATAATAATTTAAATATACTTTAAATAATTTAAATATACTTTAAATGATTTAAATATGATATAAATAATTTAAAAATTTATAAATTGTAAAGATTGTGAATAAATTTTATAAAATTTATTGCATTTTATTAATATAATTAATCACAGATTATAAGTTCAATAGGATTTATTGATCTTTATTTTAATTTAATTTGTCCAATAAATATTCTGTAAGGATTATGATAATTATATTAATGATTTTAATTAACTTGTAGTTTTAATAATAAATTATGACTAAGGTATTTAGAAAATTAGTAATTTTATTCTTTATGCTTTTCTATTACGAAGAAACGATTTAAAAATAAATTTATTTAATATTAGACATATTTTCTCAGTTTCCTAATTTAAATTGATATTTTTTTTATTTAATTGCTTAGTTTTAACTATTACAAATATTGTCATATTTTAACTATCTTAATGAGAGTAAAAATTCTTTTATATACAGACAAATAAATCTTGTTAGACGTAAAAAAATAAATAACTAATAAATCTGTTGAAAAGGTACAAATTTAATTTACGGCGTTGTATAGTGATTATTTTCTATATAATTAAGGAAATAATTTAAAGGGCCATTAAATTTGCATTTATAAAACTAATATCACGCAGTGGTTGTAAAAATATAAACTTGTTGAAAAAAAAAATAAAAAACTAAATTATTATTTTTTTTATTTTAAACCAGGAAAATAGAAAAAAATATTTAGAATGAAATTGATAATTTTACTATTCTTGCAAATATTTATATGCTTTTAAAGTGATTAATGCATTAATTATAACATTCGTCATATTCAAATTATGTTTTTGAGAGAAAACTGTGCTCTTTTTCACTATACTAGCACAGATGAAATTAAAGTGTTTATATATTTCCAGATTGTTAATCTCTTAAAAAATTATACTGGAAACACAATGTAAATATATATATATTCTTCAAGGTAATAAAATTCGACTATGTTAAAATTCTCCAAGTTTTTATTATCTAATGTTTTATATGAAACGATCGTAAATTTTATGATCATTAAAAGTTACGCTTATATGAATCTACAGTTACCTGAAAATAATTGAAATAATAATACTCATTTGATATAGCTTTTCCACTTCTGAAATCTAGATAGAATCGATGTATTGATACATTTAAAAGTACCAGATTGCTTCTTTTTTTCAGTTAATAAAAACTATATTACTAGAACCAGACTTTTAACTCAAATATATTAATTGTGTTTTAACTCTATTATTTTTAATGAAATAAAAGCAAATATTTTTAAAAACTCTTATAAATTTAGAGTGTTAATGTAAATGAGAAGGTTAACAAAAGACAAATTTTAACGTTCCATGAAATACTAGAAAAATTATAAATTTAAAATCATAAAATGCTAAAAAACATAAAACATAAGTAAATAAATTACATAACTTATTTTAATTATTAATTCTGAGATGTGCCCTTTTCCTTTTGGAATGTTTAATTAAAATCCTCCATGTCATTTTAATTTACACTTAGAAAGACTTGCAGTTTTCTAACATGAACTTTGGTGCTATATTCCTTCCTTGTATATTAAAATTAAAGAAAATCTTCTTAATTTGAGAATAACTCGGACAAGTATCAGCAAAAACTGCCTTAAAATTCGTGTAAGAGAAATGTAATACAGAATTCTAATCCTATTAAAAGTTCTAAAGAAACTGCAAAAGAGTTATAAGAGATCCATGTTATAATAATAGTGCGTTTCGTTATGAAATGAGAGAAAAAGAAATTGGGGATCTATTTTACTTATAGTATACAATAACAAACTTTATTTACTAGAATATTTGGTTTTGAAAAACTAAATGTGAAATTTAAACCTCAAAGCGAGCTTTCTAGGAATTTCTGACTGTTAAATCAACAAAAAATGTAAACAAAATAAAAATCTTGGTGCCAAATTTCATTTTGAACAGTAACTAACTATGAGCGAGTTTTCCAGCAATTTCTGATTGTTAAATCAACAGAAAATGTAAGCAAAATAAAAATTTTGGTGCCAAACTGGTGCCAAATTTCAGTTTGCTCTCTAACTTATATTTAGCTAATTGTAAGCGAGCTTTCTAGCAATTTCTGATTGTTAAATCAACAAAAAATGTAAACAAAATAAAAATCTCGATGCCAAACTTCATTTCGCACTGTAACATTTGCCACTGGCAATGGAGCAAAGATCAAACATGTGCTTTATTCAATTGTTAAGCAATTTTTATCTGATACTTAATTTATTTGAGTGAAAATAATTGTACCTTCCTTATTCAATTATGACCTAACTCTATTTTTTTTCTTCTGTCAAGATATTTTTAATGGTTAAAAAATTCTTTTCACTTTACAAATGGTAAAATAAAAATAAATATATAGAACTGTTCAAGACACAGAGGTCTGGTTTATGCGAAATGGATATGTTCTAATTAGTATTCAGACATGTTATTTCACAAGGGTAAAATATTGAAAAATAGTTTAAAGAGAATATGTTCTTTTTTATAGTAAAATAAATACAAATGAAAGCAAATTACTATTCTTTTTCAGTCCAAATAAGGCTCACATTTTAAGCCAACTTTATACTTTTAAGCATATAAATATTAAACTTTCTTATACGACATTTTCATAGCTAAAAAAGTTCGTAAAGCATTACATAAAAAATAAGGTATCAAAAGAAGTTTCTGAAAAAATATTCACTTTCAAGTTCCTCAACAAAAGAATTCCAAAACAAGAAATAACATATTTTGCACTTACTTGTTGAATTGTTTGGGCCGAGTGGTCTGATTCTGCTATCATATCGTCCAGGTCCGATGATGCTATCCAAAATTCTTTTCTCCATTGCTCTGAAATTCGGCTTTCTGAAAATGTAAAGAGAGAACTATTAAATATCGATTATCGGAAAATCGATATTTTAAACGATATATTAAGTTAATATTTTATAAGAAACTTCACCGTGATAATGTAGTTGTGAACAGTTTTGATGGATCACCTCTTTTTTCAAAAAAGTAAAACTATGGATTTATTAAACAGACTCTTATAAATAAAAGCTGAAGACTTAGAAGATGATGGACACAAGCTTCAATTAAAATAAGGGTGGATGTACGGGAGGCTAATAGTTTCCTTTTAAATGGAAGTAATTTACTTTTGATATAGAAAAAAATTTTAAACATATAAATAATTAATACATTTTTTAAATATTTTGTGCAAAATTTAGTACTGTAAAATAGTTATTTTATTTTACAGTAAATAACATCTGTTTCATATTGAATATTTTACATTGAATTTAATTTATATAATAATAATAATAATAATAATAATAATAATAATAAAAAAAAAAAACGAAGAAAAGTACAACAAAAGTAGTATTATAAATATACATAATAAAATTTGTTACATTAAATTCAATGATTTTTGCGTTAATCTGCGCTTTAGATCCCCTACTCTGCCAACGTAACGATAAATGCACCAAGCGTGGTAAACCGGACGTTTTTATACCAAATGAGCTCTTTATGGCAACCTCCGAAGGAAATAATTTGCGCTTTTTCGCGCATGCTCATTAATTGGTTTTTTTCTTTAAGCATTTTCATTGGTCGTTAATTAGTTTCAGTTTGAAAAATCGGTCATTTTCATTGGTTGCTAATTAGTTTAAAACCGTTAAAAATCGTATTCCATTATCACCATGGCAACATCTTTTTTGAAAACTCGCCAAGTACGGGACCCACAGCACATTTTCGCCAAGTTGGCAGAGTAGGGGACCTAAAGCTCATTTTCACCGTTTTTTGACATTATTTACGTAAAAATTTACAAATTTACTGACAGTTAAACTACAATATATATTTGACACGTAAACTGATCAACATCATTAAATTGGATATTCTCAGCATGAAGACGAAATATTTATTTCAGTTGTATATTTATTTTTAATGATTTCTTTACATATTAAACTTTTCCACGTTAAGCATTTTCTTAAAAATGAATCAGTTGTCATTCGTAAGCTTTTAATTTAAAACAAAATGCTACGTTTCTATTGTCAAACGAAGTAAACATAATTTGTTTCGTTTCCAATGGATAAATTTGTCTTTAAATTACTTTAACATTAATGTTCCACATAAAATAAAATCAATGGGTAATATTTTTCGCTGAAATTTATGTGCCGCTTAAAATGACATCATTTTGTTACAAAATAAATTTAATTTCAAACTAATCTTAACCTCTTTCTTATACAGAAGATATTTATAAATTTTCTCATAAATAACAAATCTTTTATGCATTAATTTTGTATAAATGATTGCTTGCAAAAAAAGTCACATTAGATTGCTCTGAAGTTTAATACACGTTTCATCTAAAAAGAACAATGTATCACAGATTAAGTATAACATATTTGTTTCGAACAATTTAAGAATTCGAAATGAGAAATTCAAAGAAATAAGAAGTTTTTTGCAATTTAAAGATTTATTTAATTGTAACCGTATTTGAAGAGTGGATTGTTCTTTTAATATATTTCTCAGAAAAAAAGAAGGTAGAAAGAATTAAATCGAAATTATGGTATTTATAATAAATATGGTATTTTAAATTACAAAGAGATATAAATTAATACAGAGAGAAATCTTAGGTTTTTTTATCAGATATTTTATTATTTTTATTTATTTTATAAAAAAGGATTGTTTATAAGCAGACATTCAAAGGTTATTTTTTGCTCATGAGGGCTAATTAAACCGAGACTTACGGCTTAAAATGCATTATGATACAATAAACCAAGAAAATATATTAATAATTTGGTGTCACATATGCATGCTATTATTTCAAAAATAAAACCACGTATGAAAACAAATTTCAAAAATCTATATTTGAGTTAACGCACTTCTACGCTATTGAAACAAATTGGAATTATTTTTGAAAAAATGTGATTGTGATTAAAGAACTCTCAGAACATATCAAAATATATCTATATATCTAAGCCGAAAATTAATTCAACTGACGACTGATCATAAAAATAGTAAATAAATCAATCAAAATATTGTTTAATTATTTTAATTTACGTGTGTAAATCTCCTATATGTGTGTGATATATTAGCCTGGGGAAAAAGAAATCCATTATTTTTACGTGAACTTTATGTAACTTCTTTTGGATTCACTTTGTAAAAAGGTTTAAAACAGCTTTCATGTAGATTTTTAGGTCTTGCGCGTTACGACTGCTGACATGCGGTTAACTTCGATCATTTTTGATATTTTATAGACATTTTCGACGATGCTGTATCCACATGCGAGGTGCATCTCTAACATAAAAAATACCCGAACGGAATCGACGAAACAAAAATTGTACGTAACTGGTTGTTACAGTCTTGTATAGGACGATAAACACCTTTCACAATTTTAGCCACCCGGCTATCTTTTTCGCCGTTACAAGAGAAAAACGAAAATGTATCCAATTTCCTGTTTGTTTTCTTCCATTTTTAAAACCTTGTACTCGTAACTGAATTAATCAAACAAAAAACCACAAGAGGATATTTTAGTGTCAAATGTCACTTTTCCAACGAGCATAAATCTGAAATTGTTTGATAGATACCTCACGAGATACCGATCACTACAGACGTCTACCGGAAAAATAATGGACTACTTTTTCCCCAACCTAATATATCTTTTTAAAATAATGATACTATATTTTTAGATTAAAGTGATATGCGGGCAGAATGGAACGAAAATTCTTGGATTTTCTTTGCACTTTTATACATATTTTCAAACATTTAAATTAATGGAAATGATAAAGTTTGGCGAATACAATGAAATGTATTCTATAGTTATTAAAGAATTATATTTATTTAATTAACTAGTTACTTACTAGTTACTAGAACCCATCACCAGAAAAGAATCAAGTATAACGTTTTCAGTTTAAATAAATACAGTTTTTGAAGTTATATTACTTTATAAAAATTTAGAAGAAGGTGTATTTGTGAGCAAATACTTTTTTTTACCGAGTATGGTACAACATATTAGCCAAAAACTGTTGAAAGAAGATTTGAATATCCACTTTTAATAGTGTTAAGTGAAAAATATTTCCTTCACAGGGCTTTGCGACACATGTTACCGACAGTGAATTATATTCATTTTCTTAAGATGGAAAACAAAGAATAATGTTAAGTACCCACACATCGGCAGACATACTTGCAAAAAATGGAAGAGCAACATTGATCCATTGTGTCTGGGTTTTAAGATCTACCGCACACAAAAGAGCATAGTTCCATTATTAGGTTTTATTAAGTCCCGATCGATTATTATCAGAAGTTTTCCGTTTGTTTGTTACTCAAATGCCATTTTTTATTCACGGAAATTTAGTAAACCAGAACCTATGATTTAAAGTGAATTACAAACTACTACAAACATCTAAGCTGAAAATGAGATTCCGTTAATCTGCGCTTTAGGTCCCCTACTCTGCCAACTTGGCGATAAATGCACCAAGCGTGGTAAACCAGAAGTTTTTATACCTAAGGAGCTCTTTATGGCAACCTCCGGAGGAAATAATTTGCGCTTTTTCGCGCATGCTCATTAATTGGTTTTTTCTTTTAGCTTTTTCATTGGTCGTTAATTAGTTTCAGTTTGAAAAATCGGTCATTTTCATTGGTTGATAATTAGCTTAAAACCGTTAAAAATTGTATTCCATTATCTCCAAGGCAGCAGCGTTTTTGAAAACCCGCTAAGTACGGGACCCACAGCACACTTTCGCCAAGTTGGCAGAGTAGGGGACCTAAAGCGCATTTTCACCTGAGATTCAAATACACAAACTGTTTAAGTGAACGCAAGAGAGCTAACTAATCGGCTACCAGCTCGGGACTATTGGATAAAAAATATGAATATTGAAGGGTAGTGTCTTCAAAAATAGTTTTATAATATATGCGTCTGTTAATGACAGTCGTCGTAACATCTACAACTGACGTCAGTAGATGCTACGTCAAGTAAATATCAACTAAGAAGAGGATTATCAATTAATTACCATTACACTAAACAGCAAAATTGAATAAAATATAGTTACATTTGTTGTAACTTTAAAGGTTTTAAAATTTTGTTACAATCTTTGGGTAAAATTTTTTTTTCTTTGAGAGTTCTCTAATAATAAACAATATATAATAGTATTAAATTGCTTATAAAATATTAAACTTGAATATTTAGGAATTCAGATTTCAGATAAATATAAGTAATTCATATTTAACTCAGAAATGTATGTTTTGAATTTTAAGTCTCATATCAATGTAAAAATTATTGATTTTGTAGTATTTAATTTGGAGAAAGTAATAAGAATAATATATTTCGAAATCTAAATTTATTATGTATTCCAGAGAATACAATAATATGCCGTATTATATTGTATATAAATGTTTCAAAATAATTAATTCATTGTATAATGCTAATGAATTGTTTGAAAATTTATTTAAAAAAATATTTTAGTGAAATTAAGGTAGATTTGTTCTTTGCTGTAAATGATATATCACATAAAGTTAAACGTTGTTTTTAAAAATATTCTAAAAATATAAAATATATATTTATATTAGATTGGAGAACAAGAATACATAATTTTACGTGAATTTTATGTAACTTGCTTCTGATTCGCTAAGTATGAAGATTTAAAACCGTTTTAAGTTATCTTTAGTTCCGGGCGATGCTACGACTGATAACAAGTGGTCAACTTTAATAATTTTCGATATTTTATTGATAATTTAAACGACAATGGACCCGTGCAAAGTATATCTTTAACAAAAAAAAAAAAAAAAAAAAAAAAAAAAGAAAACCTTAAATGAATGGATTATGACGAAACTGCATGTAATTGGGTGTTCCAGTATCGGAACCATAAGCACTATTCACAATTTCAATCGCATATCTTGTATTTTTATCTTTATCAATGAAAATTTGTAAAATGTGTAAAATGTGCAAAAAGTAATGTGCAAATGTGTAAAATTTGTAAAATTTAATTTGTCACCTTTTTAACAAGCATAATTCCTTGTTTAATAGATACTTTATGAGATATTGATTGATCACTGCAGCTTTCTAACCAAAAATAATGGATAAATTTTCACCCAAACTAATATATATATATATATATATATATATATATATATATATATATATATATATATATATATATATTTTGATTTTTAGGTTCCAAGGATTCTATAAATTTGTTTAATTGTTGCATACAAAAAGATTTTATATTGTTTTCGCTACAGAATGATCAATTTCATCAACTAATTTTAAATTTATTATACTATAAGAATGCCTTTTAGGAACAATAATCAAAAAATATTCATTTGATATATAAATAATATGTTTGGTTAAATGAAGAAATGAAAATATTTCATATTTAAAAACTATTCCTTAAATTATTAATAACATTTGAATAAATATGTTGAAGATTGACTATTTGTTTTAAAAGCCTGTTTAATAACCATCATTAGTTTAACGGGTATTACTACTCGTTATTTAGAAATAAAGAAATTACAGTAGAACAGTTATTTTTCTGTTACCAGCTTAGCACATTTTCTGTCATTTCGATCAACAGTGGTAAGATGGAATGCTGAGAGTCAGATGTCATCAGTTCGGAGTCGGCGTATACATATTTCATCGCTGCTCGTCATAATTTGACTCCTGAAATCAATAACGATTAGCAGTGCATATCTCCTGCAAACGGTCAGCCATGATTGACACCTGGCCGAATTTCAGCAGCCAATTATATATGCTAATGTCCATTATGTCCTCGAACATAACGGTGGTCAGGAAATTGTCCAGGAATACTAGATCAAACTGGATCAATGTCCCGGATTCGACGTGAGGTGTGCATAAACCACAATGGCAAGTTCTCTAATCAAGTCATGGGTTGTTCGCTTTGGATGGATATTGAAATGCGCGGTGGATTATGGGATGGGGTTAGGAATGTAAACGTGCTTCCCACTCGTTTGCGGTCGATTAAATGATTGCAATGGGTAGAAGCATGGTTTCATCTATTCCAACCATTCATTACCTTTAGCCTTTAATTCAAGTAATTATTTACCATGATTACACACGTGTGCTATAAATGTACAGTTCAGTGTGAAATGTTTCTAGTATTTTACGATGCATTAAATTTGTTTTTATTATAATTTTTTACTACAAGTTAATTTATGTTATCTTAAAAATAATAGTTTTTTTATAAACGAATTTACTGACAAATCGTTTCATAATTAAACGAGTTTAACCATGTTTGTATTAACAATTTTTATTTTCACACACAATTATCGTAGAAAAGTATTTTGGGTTAATTTGCGCTTTAGGTCCCCTACTTCGCAAATTCGCGAATTTGATGCGCTTTTTCGCGCATGTTCATTGATTTCTCTTTTGTTTTAGCCTTTTCATTGGTCACTAATTAAGTTTCACTTTGAAATAGCGGTAGAATTTTCACTATGGCAAGCGTGATTTTGAAAACTCGCCAAGTAGGAGACCTAAAGCACATTTTGATCGTATTTTGAATAATGTTTGGATATTTTCTGTTTACAAAAATAATTTTAAATAGTCACTACTTTTGAAATCCAGAAAAAAAAATGAATCATACATTTGATGTTTTATATTTACTTAGTCCTTAATATAAATTATTTTTGTGCATTACTTATAAAAGAGACGTGGAAGAAATAATACATCCGTTATTAATGTTTTTTTTTTTCTAATGGTGGGCACTGGGTGATTGACCCTTTACCACAAAAAGGACAGAAATTGCTACTCATTTAGCGATACCTGGTGGGCATCTGTGAAACAAAGCACGGAGTAGCATTACCCGCGTTATACCACCACAAAGCCGTTTATAGGGTGAGTCACATTCCTCCATCATCTCAGGAGAAAGAAACACAGAGAAAGAAAACGTCTATGCCGGAACTGGGATTCGATCCCGTGACCGATAGCTTAGGAGTCAGGAACGCTAACCACTCAGCCATCGGCCAACTCCATTATTAATGTGTGAAAATTAATTTCCATTTGGGTTAATAAATAAGTCTTTGAATGTAGTTGCTGTTGCATATATTTAAAGATATTTGTAAATTAGTGAAAATAAGTGCTACTTATTTTCAATATTATAATATAATAATAGTTTTAATGTAGTATTTTAATATAATAATAGTTTTAGGTAAATTAGAAATAGTGGTGAATTATCCTAGATTTTCTCCTTACTGGGGTGGGTTTTGTATATTAAAAAATCATTTAATATTTTCTTTCTTTTAAAATATTTTTCTTGTTTAATTCATTTTCTCAAGCAACATTAAAATCTCGCATAACTGATGCCACTAATACCACCTAAAAGTAAACTTTTAACTTCGAGTGATACAGGATCTGGAAAAAATCCGAACTAGATTAATTGGCGATAAAAAAAATTTGCAGAGCTTTTACAAGTTAAACTTATTTTTGGCAAAACTATGGTTTTATTATTGACATTTCTGAAAAAAATTTCTCCAACATTATTACAAAATGAAATTTTCTGATCAGTAAATAAATTTGGAATAAATTGATACAAGTATAAATCTTAAATTTTAAAAATATAGTTCTCTATATATATTGTTTATACATATTCTGTATAAGTAACCTAAATTAAATGAACCAAGAATTCGATTCAATATTTTATATTAATATTAGAAAAATAAAGCTGCATGAAATTATGAATATTTTTTACATGAGAATCAAACTACGGTGTGCTATATTAAGATTTTTGAGGTATCACCGAATTCTTAAAAGCAATTTGCATCAACATTTGTCAACAAGACATGAAAGAAAAAAATCATTCTTAAGATACATATTATTTGATTAATCTTAGCAAATAAATAGTTGTATAATTTATTTCCTATATTTTAAAATGAATTAATTATTTTTAAAAATTTTGCACGTAAATATAAGATAAAATGGAAAAAAAATCAACAAAAAAACCAAAGGTAAGAATTAAAGCATTTTAATTTCATCAATTATAATAAAATTTTTAAGAATGACTATTCTTAAATTATTCTTTGAATAATGTAATTTTACTTATATATAATTTCGAAATTTAATTAATGAATGTAATTAAAAATAGGTTTTATATTGCTTCATTGAGAATCATATGCGCTTACTCCTGTGCTAACTATTGAAAATGCATGCAATACAGAAGAATCGAGGTTTGATCACTGGTTTGAGAAAGAAGTACATAGGCTTTCATAAATTTAATGAATAAATAGAATGAAAAGAAGTAATATCATGATCGGAAACTAAACTTCAGTAACTGTGATCAGTAGGCAGCGTTATATAATACCTGTTACCTTAATATCAGTTATCTACCAATGATAATAAATAAGGAATACATGTCTTGTGGTTTTCAATAAACTATTATTTCGTGAATTAAGTTAAGTTGTCTGAATGAGCCTGTACATTTAAGAAACTTCATTAAAAGAAGTGATGCGCATCGAATAATTTAAATAAAACATTTGACTTATTAAAAACTGTTTTTATTTACAAGAAATATAAATGAAAATGTAGTGAAACTCATCTATTTTGCAATAGTTAAAAGTATATGATTTTGAGAAAAATTTGAAAAGATAAAGATACAAAAATCGAGTTTTTGTCTAACTTTGAAATTTTTTAGATATAGAGTGTACACGAAATAGTATTGAAGTACTACTTGGAAATTCAAATCAAAATATAATAAAAATATAAGTCAAATTTCGTAACATTTTTTAAAGCATTAAAAATTATAAATGAAACTGTAAACTTCCAGGAAGTAAATTCCAAGCATTATACTCATTTAAGCTTTAATATACGAAAGGAAAAACAGGAGACCATTAATTTCCTTTTTTTTTAAATATAACGTCTGGGAACATGTCTCGAAAAAGTGGTTAATTTTCTTTTATGTGGAACAATTAAGTTTGTCCGAAAACTTTGCACAATGTTTTCTTTTGAAAATTATGTATTCTCCGAAGTTTCATATATGGAAACAATTTCTGTTTTTATCGCATTTATTCATTAAAGCTAGAGCTTAAGACGAGAATTGGGGATTTCAGAAAATGAAGAGTAATTAAGCGAATTTGATGGCAGCTGCTTAGTTAACAAGGTGCAACCTAATAGAACATAACTTGTAATTTGAATTTAAAAATAGAAGTAATTTCCGTAAAAGAGTGCACCGTGGAACAGGAAGAAAAAAGTATAACTGCTTTAGAATTTCTACTGTAAGAGCCATAACTATTCTTATAATAGATTTCCCCGAACAAATAATTATATAAATAGTATTTAATAAGCTTTCTGTTAACTATATCATTTGAGATTAAAAGCATATTAATTTAGAAAAAAATAAATTAAAGTTTGTCAATAAATTATATTATGTATTATATTTTTCAGGAAATTATACAAGTGAGTTATGAAAAAATTGAAAAGCAAAGCTAAGAAAAATTATAACAGCTAATATAAAAATCATGGAATATATTTAACAAAAGGATAAACATTTATAAAATTTAAATAAACTATTGAAACACATTACTATAAAATATAAAATGTACGCTTTTATCTACTGGAAACTGCATTACATTGTTCTTTGACATGGAATACACTTGGCATTGAACTAGTGTTAGATTGCACAGTTTTATTCAGTTGGGTTTTATTTTCCCGAACATCTTCTATATTTTTATTGTATTCCTTTATATTTTGAGGCATTTTATAGAGAAATTTGTAAATAACAAATGATTATTGGCAACAATAATGCAAATGGATCATATAAAATATTGATCAAAGTTTGATTATAAAATTGATTATAGTTTCCATAATCATCATATGCTTACAGAATAATTTATCAAAATTATAGCAAATCGAATTCAATTAATAAAAAACATCCAAATTTCTTCTTTTTTGTGTTTAATTCTTGTATTCTTTATACAATTGAATGTATTATTCTGGTTAATGGCACGCTTCTTTCTTATTACATGACATAGTAGTAATACTATAAACTTCAAATTCAGCGAATAATATATGCAAATAAGCTATTCATACCAATTTAATGATCAGAGAACTTCGGCAAAACCTGTTTTAGATTGGATTAAAAAAATTATAACAAGATCAACCCAACAAATATCTAAACTGGAATTAGCCCAGTTATGACATAAAGAATAATAAGAAATAGAGTAAAATATATGAATAAATGAAAGACAGGTCATCTTGCCTGACTGCGGATAGGGAGGTCCTGGGTTCGAATCCCGATTCGGACATGGATGTACTTTCGCTTTCATTCTCTCCTGTCTTTGTCTTTCCCTTGTATGAATGAAGTATGAATGGTTGCCTCCCTATAAACGGGTATCTATGGCATGTGTGAACTGAGGAAGTTGGACTTCACACCAAATTGCGGTTCAGTTAAAAAAAAAAAAAAAAAAAAAAAAAAAAAAAAAACTGAAGCAACATACCTCAGCCAGCCTCGCTGGCACTCGACAAAAAAACATTATGTAAATATTTAGATTGAAAAACTAAGCCATATTTATGCATCGTTACATAAATTGAAAAGTTTTATACGCTTCATGGTACACGGCAAAAGAATTAAACAGACTGTCGAGCAAGTTAAATTTATTTTATTTTGTCATAATAAGGCTAATTATATTTTATTCTGAACATTTTGGATATTTTCTTTGAAGTTTAGTAAAATTTAAAATTTTACTGAATTTTTTTCTGTAAAAATTATCGCTTAATTTGTCTTAATTTTCAGACCATAATTGATTATACAATGCAGAAATTATTAATAACGCTTAATAAATGAAAAAAATACCAATAATTTCAGAAAGGGAAATTTAAATATGATTGTCAAAATTTTTGCATCTTTTAAATTCTAAGAAGCTCAAACATGTCTCCTGTGTCTTGTGATCATATATATATATATATACACGGCTATATAAAAGTCAAAAATAAAATTCGATATAGCTTTTCTTTGCTTGTGTATTGTTGCTTCGATTCAACTGGAATATTTAGAATCCGTTTACAGTCTTTTCCGAAATTTTCCATGCTTGATTTATTCGACGGTTTTGAAACTTAAGTACGTCGTAAAAGTATACCAGAGCTCAAACCCGTGACAAATCGGTGCACTTAAGTTGAATAAAGTGTCTTACTTTTGATTTTCTGTTTCGTTTTACTATCAGTCTTTTTTATGGGGTTCACAATTCGAATTCTTCACCAAATATACGGTTAGATTTTCGCTTAATATTTATTATTCTATATTCAGTTATGGAATTTAAAGTCAGGTACCAGTCAATAAGAAATAAATGTTAAATGAATTAGGATTGACTTTTAGTATTTTATTTATTTTAATATCTGATTTGAGTTTGGTATAATATCAATATGAAATTAAGGTCTGAAGAGAACACTAATAATATGTTCTTCTCCAATGGAGTTCATCTTTATGCAATTAAGGAATAATAATTTAATTATGCATTTAAAGAATAATAGTATCATTATGCATTTAAGGATTAGTATCATTATGCATTTAAGGAATATTATCATTATGCATTTATGGATTAATAGTATCAATATGCATTAAGGAAAAATAGTATCATTATGCATTTTACGGAATAATAGTATCATTATGTATTGAAGGAATAATAGTATCATTAAGCATTTAAGGAATAATAGTATCATAATATATTTATGGAATAATAGTATCAGTATGCATTAAAGGAATAATATTATTATGCATTTAAAGATTAATAGTATCATTATGCATTAATGGAACAATAGCATCATTATGCATTTAAGGAATAATAGATCATTATGCATTAAGGGAATAATAGTAACATTATGCATTTAAAGATTAATAGTATCATTATGCATTTAAGGAATAATAGTATCATAATGTATTTATGGAATAATAGTATCAGTATGCATCAAAGGAATAACAGTATTATAATGCACTTAAAGATTAATAGCATCATTATGCATTTAAAAAATAATAGTATCATTACACATTAAGGGAATAATGGTATTATTATGCATTTAAAGATAATAGTATCATAGTGCATTTACGGAATAATAGTATCATAATGCATTTATGGAATAATAGTATCAATATGCATTTAAGGAATAATAGTATAACTATGCATTTAAAGAATAATATTATTATTATGTATTTAAGAAAAATTTGTAGTAAAATATCAATTTGAATTAAATTTCGATATGAATTTTTTTTAAACGGAATCAGATCTTTACGGGTTAAAAGGATCTTATCTGCATACTTTTAAGCCGTAAAGATATGATTCCGTTTAATAGACTGAACTTTGTGTAATCTTATTTTCTATACGTATAAGATTACACAAATCTATTGAACCTATAATAAATTTTCCTCGACAACACATGTGATATTCTATAAGCTCTAATATAGATATGAATTTTTAAGTGACAACTACATTTGAATTGAATTTAAAGTAAAAATTGCAGCAGAACATATTTTGTAATGATGTATGATTCTCATCTCAGTTTTGTTCCAAGATATAAAAGGATTGAACATATCTTATTAACCACAGTTTAGCTTCAAAAATTTTATATTATTCCTATTTTTAAAGCTAAATTAGTTTCTGAATTTCACCCTGAATTAGACATATTCTTAGCAAAATATATCTACAGTGGTCTTGATTCAATTTTGTTCTATTGTTTTTGATCAAATTTGTCTTTATGTTTCAAACATAATAGTATTATAACAAACAAGCCGACAAATTAAACCTTGTAAATTTTGGCATCTGAAAGCTAAAAAGAAATGATCGTGTTTTTAAGCAGAAAATGGATTTTTTAACTTTTTTCTTCAAGTCGAAATTTTTAGAGGTCATAGAATATGATATTATTATGTTCTCGTTAGACATGTATCGCAGTTCTACCTATTTAAACTTTAAAAACTTCAGCTTGTGCATTTATTAATCAAATAGGTTTTGCCAAAATGATTAAAAATTTCCTAAATTTTGTTTCGAAACATTTACAAAGAATATGCTTAAAATTAAAAATATTTTGCGTGATTATAATATTTAACAAATTTGTGTCTCAAAAGCATTTATAACTATGTGCTTAGATAAAATCAAAACAATTCGTTTCGTAATCTTTACATTAAAGCGAATTCTTAACAAATATTGAGCACTAACACTCAATTAATTAATTTTAAAATGAAAGGAAAAGCTAAAATTTAAGATAAGAATAATTATAAAAATCAAAATCGAAAATATTTACTTATTTACATATTAAAGTAACACAACGTTTCAACAGCATCAAACCTAATTTAATAACTTTTTTTTTCTTCAGCATATTTGATTGCTTCCAGCCTTTGAAGAAATATTCTTTGGTTATTTAATTTTAAGAAAATTTAATTTATTAATTTTTAATTTTTTTGTCTGGTACATCTAGTTAAGAACACCTAAACATAAATATCAATTTAAAGTGGAAAAATAATTATAGTGTTGTAAATTGCTACAAATTGGAGGAGTATGGAATTACTTTTAATTTAATTACTGATCGTTGATTACAGAGAAAAACATATCAATTTAAATTGCAATTGCTACAGACGCAAAAAAATTAAATTTTTAAGGAATTCATTTAGAAGTAATATGCAGGCAATGAGGAACTAGTTATGATAATATATAATAATATCTACTTAACTATTATTTAAATATAACAACATCTATTTAATAATAACATATTTCCCAGATCTGTCTTCAATCTTAAAAAGCGAAACGGATTTAAAAAAATGCTGAAAATTATATGAAAAACAAAGAACTTTAAATAATTGTAGGCTAAAATAACTATTCAAATTTGAGAATTTCATATGACAAAAGCTTTAACATTATCCAAACTTACATACAGGATCATAGTTAGCTAAATATCGCTTAAATAAATTATGGTTTTCTCACTTAACTTTTAAAAGTGCTACTAAATTACATTTGCCATTTTGTGAAATCTAAGGAACATTCACCAGATTAAAAATTTGTGTAAAAAGTTCGACAGCTTATAAATAAGTTGAGGAAAATTAAAAATATTTTTAAAGAAAATGTAAAATAAATACAACTTTTAAGAATACAAACTAAGCACGTTCTATATTCTATAAAAATTGTAAGTGTATTACAATTTTTATCATACTAAGATGATGCATTGATAGTTCCATCGGTTTTTTATCAACCATTTACAAACACATTTCTTATCTAAAGCAACGCAGTATGCCATAATAATAACACCCGACATTGATGGTGAAATATAGAGGATTTTACGATCCATATCTTTCAAAAGAGAGCCGAATTGATCTTCAAAGTAGAACGACATGGTTAAAAAAGACTCTAAAATCCATGTGAAGCAAGTATAAATACATCGAACTACCATATCCATAGGACGGTCTTTTTCAAACTAAGAGCGATATATTCAATAAAGATATCGATTTCTCTTCCAAAAATACAGTTTTTCCATGCACTATGTGCGGAAGAGAAAAAATTGGAAATTCATGTAAAATTGTTCCATCAAAACCTTTACCCCATTATATGTGGGCAGAAGAAAATCGCTGTATCCTTCTTCCATCAACAATTCCTTTTAATCTTCTTGTCGTGAGTACAAGAAATAATCAATATCACTTCTGCGGAACTATGAAAGTGGTCGGCGGTGTATAATTGAATGCCAGAACTGAGATTGGGACCTATTCATAATGTAGGACCGTTTAGTTTTGTCGCCATTTTTCTTGGTGGGTGTGTGAACACTTGCTTTTAGTTATTTTATTGGCACTTTTAAGAGTTCTTGAGTGCAGAATGATAAAGAAATTAAAAAAAAAAAGAATGAAACGTTCCCTTATCAATATTCCTTTTTAGTGTTGGAAAGTGTATTGTTTTGGTCCATAGAATCTGTTAATTTTTGATGAAAAGTTTTAAATTGAAACTGTACCATCAGTAAGACCATGCAGTTTTAGAAAAAAGGATCAAGTTACTAGAAGCATAATTATACATGCTTCATAAAATCGTGAAAATTATTTCTTCAGTAACATGCCATTTCATTCTTTTATAATTCATAACTCTTGATGCATACATAAGTTTCTTGATAAATAAATTAATTTTTTTAAAAACTATTTGCGTAACTAATAAAAATAAAATATATTTTACGTAGATAACTAAGTAAATAAATAATTTGTGAATTTGTTTAAGGAAATTTATTGAAAATTGCTAATTATTAACTTTTTTCAAAGAATACAATATATAAACACGTATTAAGGGATATTATATACATTTAAGGGTTGAGATTTACTGTACGATCACTCTTGGCGCAAATTTTCCGCATTTGACGATAAATAATATTTTCTGGAAACTCAACCAATTCCGACCAATAGCAGATGAAGAATTCCGACCAATCAGGCAATATTTTTCAATATACTGTTTATTTTTAGGCCTCACTTGTGTGAAATAGCGAGATTTTTGGCGACTTTTTGAAAAAAATCCCGAGAGTGACCGTATAGTAAATCTTTACCCATTTAAGCACATAATTGAACAAAAACTATTCCCATAATTTATAAAAAATTGGTTTCATTAATTTCAAAGTTATCTATATAGAAAATGCATGTCAAATAATATTGGTACAATGTATTTTCATTGGTATGATAGTTACATCGTAAAGGTGCTACATTTGCTATCGATTTGTCTTCTAATCTTTATTTGAGATTGTGGACAGTATCTCCAGGATTGCAACATCAATGGCTCCATGCAGCTGGGACATAAGATAAAAAAATGATCTAATCCGTGTAAATTACACTAATAGTACATAAAAGAAAAATATGTTTTTACTTTTTTTAAATTGTACATTTAAGAACTAATATATGCTTTTGTTATAAACACCATTAAAAATGAATTATAAACTTCTAAATTTATTCGTCGAAGATTGTTTACTGCAAAATGAAATAAGAATGGTCATGTCAATTTAATACATGTTTAGCTTCCTTTCTTAGGTCCAAAGCAGCTAAACTAAACCAATTTGCAATTATGAAATGGCAGTGTGAAATGAAGAAGTCGACACCAAAGATAGCAAACTGCTCTCCACACCAAACCATACCAGCTGTAATGCTTAAGACCTTAAAGAACTTTTAATGTAGATAAACAGTTTCAGAACAAATGTATCTTGTATTAAGCTTATTACCTTACGGACTCAAGAAAGATGTCTTTATTATCAGTAATTATTATCCATTTTCGACTATTTTAATTCAAGTACATGAGTACATGAACTTAGATTCATTATCATATTTATATCTATTACTTCAACATTATTCGAAACCTGTTGACTACAAGACAATATAAATTTTTACTGAGATTAATAGTTTCCAGAAAATCACTTTTTCTTTCTTAAATCTTGATGAGACATGTCATGAATTAATATCAAAATAGTTAACATAGGCAGTAATTATAGTCCAACTATATTCCAGATCAATAATCAAATCTACTTATAAATGATAGATCTAATCTTCTCTCTAGACAACAAATTTCAAAAAGGTTCCAGGTTTGTTTAAGGATATTAAAGACAGATTAATCGATTTCATAGACAGATTAAGAATTTAGGATGTCCCACATGTTTTCCCAGCCCCCCCCGTTTTCTTTTTTTTTTTTTTTGGCCTGATATTATTTTGTTGTTCTGTTCAGACATTGTATACGTATAAGAAATTTTTCCATCGAAAATCATGCACTTTTCTCTCTGTGCAACATTTAGTTAAATAAATTAACGCTGATTATAATAAATATTGTATATTATCTTTAAATTATTATTTTTCAAATAAAAGGCTTTTCAAAAATTCAAGAGAAATGTTTTAAACTTAATATTAACTATTTTAATTAATATTTATAAACATAAATTTATTGTTCCTGACATATTTTAAAGGATAGCTTTACACAGCAGAAGTAATTGAATTCATTTAAAAGTAATTACAAAATTTATAAAAAATACTATCATTTGCAATTGTAATACTTTTTATATGATTTGTTATGACAATATAAAAATACCTCAAAGAGCTATAAAAAATATTAATTTAACATAAAACTCTCGAATCCAGAATAAACAAACTACTAAGAGAAAATGATTTAACTAAATACTTCCTGAATCCATTAACATGAATTTTAAGGAGTTTTATTTACTGCTAATATTTAAGCATCAAAAAATATGCTTGAAAATTAATAACTTAAGGCGCTGAGACTCATTATAACGTCTCATTATACAAAGCATTTTCTATCTGAACTCATAAAATGTATCATTCGAGGCAAAGCGGCGCGGGGTTAAAATCGTTTTCTAGGCTCCTGAATAGCTTGCTGGAGAAGCGAAGCATAACCATTTCTGAAGCTGTTGTAGATGGGTGAAAACGCTTCTTCTTAAGTCTGATTTGACTAACACCACTAACTTCTGCAGAAAATGGCAGGTGGAAGGAGAATAGGAAAGTCGTAAAAGTTGTCGAGAAAATTTTCTCCTCCTTTCTTGGGAAAAATGGAAATGTTGTGGAATAAAAGCTGCTTTTTGATGCCTTTTTGAAAGTCATTTACCAACAAGTGTATGTTGCCATTTGTTCTTAAAGCGATAAGATAATAAAGAGGAAATATTTTCTGAAAACAATTTTTGGGGGCATTAATGCACCATTAGAGATGAATTTTTTAAATGGTGAGATTAATAAAAGTTGCTTACTTAGTTGTTTTTCATATATTTTTGGTTAAAACAATGTATGGTGATGGAAAGAAAAGGAAACTTATGACCACCTTCTCCGAAGATAAATCCCAAACAGATTTTTTCATTTAAGTATAAGATTTTCCTTATATTTCAATAAGGAAAATCTTTTGGAATAGATATTTATGCAGTATAAAGATATTTCATCATCAAGGAAAATTCCTTTCAAAAAGCAAGGAATGATGAATACTTTTCAAAAAAACTAAGTCAGTCTTGCGTGATTAGACTAGCAAATAGCAAAGTAAAATACAACCTTTCTAAGTCTAAGTTAGTTATAATTATCTTTTCGCATATTAAAGTTTTAAGTTCGATCCTGCCACAAGATTATTCTTTGCTTGAGTTGCTTAATATTGTAAAAATGTATTATTTCTTCTTGAAATCTTAACACGCATAATATTCTTTTATTACTTTTACATAGAACATATCTATTCTTTATTTGTGATAATATAAACAAAATTTAACTTCTTATTTTTAATAACAAATAAATATTGATATCATTCTTATGAAATTTATTAGTCTCCTTTGAAACTACGTAAAACCGGACGAGTTCATTCCTAACACTATACCTAAAGGAAATTTTAACAAGCTGGAAATTCATTTATAGTTGCGTTTTTTACCAGTAGATCTAGTAGTTCTAGGTAAACATTTAGGTAGTAGAATTTACTTGCTTACTTTACGCAATAAAATGCAAAATACATTTAAACTGGGATTTAAGCTAATTCTGTAATAATTCTAATTCATGAATATTAAATTAACTATTACATTGTATGTGTGGAGGAGATTAAAATGAGCATAAAAATCTATAAGTTCCACTTATATAATTTTCAAAGCTGTTCCGCTTTTTAATTAATATTTAAAAATAAGGAATATTTACCTTAAATTAAAATTGCTTTAACATGATCGTATTTTATATAAAGTTGTTAATGCAATATATTAGTAATATGGAAGGAAATAAAAAAAATGGATATTAATTAAATTATTATTTTCGTTAAATAATAACAAGACTCAATTATTTATTAGATTGACTTTAAATTTAATTAAATACATGCAAATCAATTTGATTGTAATATCATGTATTTTTTATTGATTTAATTTTAAAATAAGTTTTTTATATTTACTTGAGAGATTTTTAAACTATACCCATTAAAATATTTATGGGAATATATTTTGTAGTTAAATTTGAAATTCATTAATTGCTCCTTTAATTAAATCATGGCAGATAATTAAATAATTAAATAAAAAAAATTTAAAAAAAGACCACATGACTAATTTTTTCCAGTTTAAAATATTATACTTCAACAAATATGTCTAAAATTAATTTCATACATTATTAATGTGACCTTTTTTTTAAAAAAAAATACACCATAAATAATCTTTTATCCATTTAAATGAGTTTTTAGTTGAAATTACAATGTTATATATAATTTTACACGTGTATGAGAAAAATCTAGAAACTATAATATATATATATATATATATATATATATATATATATGTTTCAATTATATGTTTTGTCACACATATAATAGCACACATTAAAATGAATCCTAATCACTAGTCTCCTTACATTTATAAATATTGTTTCCAAAATTTTGGCATTTGATACTAACTGATTTGGTATATAAGTATATATATACATGAAAATTAATATCACCGTTCTATATATATATAGAATGGTGATATTAATTTTTCAAAATAATTACTTATAGATAATAGTTGAAATGAAATAATTTTAATGGAATTCCATGAATATTTTTTTAAAAATAATGTGTACTATTCATAAAATAAAATCTATAGGTAACAATTTTTCAGGGATCCAATGGACAAAGCATTCTACGTCTGCTTTATTTAGAAAAAAAGTTTGAATAATGTTTTATTATTATTGATTGTAATTCATACAACAAATTCATACAACAAACAGGAAGTATCTGTATTCTATGAGTTATATTGAGAATTATCTTTATGCTATAACGAATCATAAATAATTCTTTAAAACTTCTGTGAATCAGTTTTTTGGCTGAGACATAGAGAGGAAAATAAATCTTATTGTGATCCGATAAAAATAATCGTTCCACGTTTTGCTTTTCATAGAAATAATTGTATAAATTACAGTCAATAATGCTTATTAATGTAGAATTGCATTTAACAATTTTTTTTATGTTTCATTCTAATAACTTTAAGTCTTTAATTTTGTAATATTTTAAATAAAAAAATATAAATGTTCTCTTTTTTTATTCTTTTTCCAAAATTGGCATTTAAACCGTTACAGTCTAGCGTGTTTTGATAATGATAATACTTTTTGTAGTAAAACTTGGGATAAAGTTGGATATTATTTTTATGTATATATATATATATATGAGCTAAAGGATTTTTTATCATGGATAATGGGTAAAATTACTATTAAATGTGGATTATAGAATATAGATATAAGTTAGTTGAATCTTATTTCAGGTTTACACTAATTTTTTCATTTTTCTAATAATTGTTAACTGCATTGAATGCAATAAGAATTTGCTTCGTCAAAACTTTGTAGACTAATGGTTGGTTGGTTGGTTGGGTTTTATGGCGCAAGGTCCAAAAAGGACAATCTGCGCCAATGTAGACTAAAATATCAAAAAGTTAAATGCAATAGTTAATGAACATTTTTTTAAAATATTAACATTGAAAATCTTAGGGATTAATTAAATATGAAAAATAATTTTTTATATCAAAATCAAAAGTTTGAAAAAGAAAGTGTGTGTAGAATTTATTATAAATATGATTATATTTCATTATAAAAAATAATTGGTGAGTTACAGAATGAATTGAAAACAACTATAGAATAAAAAATTAGATCACTTTAACAATTGCATCATCTTTTTATCAAATTTATATTCAGTTAGAAAAAAATAAAAATTTATTCCAATTATGTGTTGAGTAAAGTTTAGCATGATAATTCATAAACTTCATGGAATTCGCAATCTTTTGAAACTGTTCATGCAAGCGTATATCTATAAAAAAGCATATATATATATAAGACTTGTTTCATCCCAGTTAAATATAGTTTAAATTTATATACATAAAAACTTACTTACTTCGTTTTTAAACTATACATTTAAATTTGTATACTAAATTTTTAAATAAAATATATAAAATTTAACGTAACAATTCAAAAATATTCTTAAATCATTTCTCATATATTTTTCTTTCCTGATACATAAATTTTTTATGAAATATTACATTATCTATTGATAGATATTCTGATGAATCGTTTATATACTTTGAATCTTAAAATGTTAGCACTACACCCACTAAACGTTTTCATAGTGACTACCATAAAGTTGTAGCTATCATATCGGAAAACAATTCAACGAAAACTCTTCTAGAAAAATGTTTATTTTTCTAAGTTACAGAAGATATTCTAACATTCCCTATGGAACAATTCCGCTACTCAAAAGCAACGCTTTCGCATGAATTAATCTAGCTATGGTACATAACACATCAACAAGAGCAACCAGCCATAATCCAACACATGAATACACCTTGAAGTGGATATATGCTTTATAAAACAAGAACAATGACAGTGAAGATGTCACAGAAATTCAAAACAATGGTTTGTTTCCTTCGATTCATATAATAGGCAGGAGAATACTAGAACGACTTATTCCGTTTTTAACTTCAAAAGTGCATCGCGAATACGACTTCTTTTTACCACTGAATTCGAAAGTTTTCTGCATTTCTCCAGGGTTGAGTTGTTGTGCTCATGTAAATGTGAAATACGCATTAAAAATTCACAGATAATGGATGCGGATGTTATAATAAAAATGATGGAACGTAAATTTTGTTCTTGACTTGTGGTAGACAAAAACATCGGAATGGGGAGAACGTGTTTTCTAGTTCTATTATGGTCTGTGAGAAAGAAAATGGGATTATTCCCTCCAGGCAAAATAGATGCATAAGAAAGTTGAGAATATTTTGTTGTAGGCGTATATTTTCTTAGATATTACTATTCGCTTAAGTTAGATAAGAAATCCCTTTTTCTAAATAGCAGTTCTTATTGTTGTTTAATTATTTTTTTATTCAAAATTGTTTTACCATTTTTAGTAAATTTCCTCCTTTGTCTGAACGTAATCGTAGGAGGATTAAATATTTATTTTTTTTATATAAAACTGTGTGTTTTTGTTCTGGATTATATAATTCTTAAGAATTACACAATTATAAGAGGAATAATAAAATAATCCACGCGGAATATGAGACGTATAATATATTGTCATGACACAATATTTTGTAAAAAATATTATTATCAAAGCAATTTTGGATGAATTTATCGTGATTTATAAGAAATTGTACTAAATTGCAAAAATATGATAAACTCTTGAGCACCTTTATATAATTTAATAATATAAAACATAAGTGATTATTAATTAAATTTAAATGTACTAGGTAAGTTTATCCTGATAAAAGGCACATTATTTTGATAATATGACATTAGTACTTCATAAATTACTACGATGTATTTAAATTCAAGATACGATACAATCATGGCTTGAAATTTATCATGGTTGAAAAACGATACTTGTCTCTACCATTTCATTTAACAAACCAATTTTTTACACCATGTTCAATGTCAACAGATGCTTCATTTTATTGGGAGATCTATTAATTTTTACTACAGAATTTCAGTTTCTAATCAACGTGTTAAATCTTTGTTTCTGTTTATTCTTTATAAGAACTGGCTTTTTTTCCCCATACCACGCAGTTAATCATTAAATGTTTTTTTAATTGTTTAACTGCATACAATTATTAAGATACACACACTGATTACTAGATTTGAAACCTAAGATCAATATTTTGTCGGATCATTTTTCTCAAGAATAGTTCTTGTTCTTTAGGACATCTAGTCTGCTTAATCCAGGAAAGCAATTATGTTCAAAGAAATACCATACATTTGGTATGTCCTCCACGTTCCCATTACAAATTAATACCCCTGGGGGTGGTTGGAGCTTGGAAGATTCAGGTGGTGCTCCCATCTTTGATCCAAAAGTCATACTTCCACCTTTGTATGAGGGTGCTCTATTAAAAAACGGAAGACGCTCTTGCTCTCTCTGACTTCATTCGCCTAGTCTCTCTGACGGGCGAGCATGCCGTTGCCAAGTGTCATTAACAACAACATTTGGTACTTATCTTTTTTTTACATTCTGAAAATTAGATGCTGTCATACTCTACCATATACCAAAAATTCTTATGAGGTTAATATCCTGTCTTTGTGGTGGCCAAGGAAGATGTTGGAATTCAGAGTAATAATCAGAGATCTAATTTTGTACTCTTCTGGTATGATGTTCTGTTACATTACCCTCCATGAAATATCAGAATGAAAATTCAACATTGCAGAGTTGCACTTTATGAGATACCTCTTGGCTGCTTGCTTGCCCTTGAGAAATATCTTCGAATCACTTCTGTGCCAACATATCATGTCCCATATCATGATACTCGCACAAAACTTTTACATTATGTGAATAAGGCAAATTGGATTCGTGTTCTATCTTTAAATTTGACGCCTTCCATCAGTACAAAATAAGACGTTGTAAGATTCATCCGACTATATTATATATTTTTGATCTTCTGATGTCCAAGTACTTCTTTTTCAATCTCATTGCTAAAGAATTTTTGCATTTCAGTTAGAAATGAATGGTTCATATTCACGCAACCATGCATTTCATATACTCTGCAATTCTGTGCATAGGGTTCAAGATTATATCAATTAAAGTTGAATGACGCTTTTTATCATTTGTTGTAAAATGATGTCCATATCTGCCATACAGTTTGTCAGAGATAGTTTATGGTAAACTGCTTGATTTGCAGTGCCGTCTTGTAGTTTCTATGTAAGTTATGATTTCTAACTATTAGAAACCTTTATATGGTAGATTTTGAAAACTTTTTGAGATTTGTTATCTTTAAAATCGATATCATTACTAACCAGGCACCTAAGTCCTTTTTTAAATGTTTAAAGATCTGGCGTTTACCAAATGAAGTCGTATATCGTGAAATGCTATCTTAGACATAACTTTTACTAGCATTCCAATGATGTGTAATTTCTGTCATAAAGAAATTTGCACACATCATGCTTAACAAGAATTTCAATAAAAAAATTCTCATTTATTGGCTAGTGTGCGCATTATAAGTTGTATTGACACTAACTGCGATTATTTATGTTAAGCCTATTCTCATCCAAAAATATTATTCAAATTCATTTACAACTCTACATAATTGTATCTTATTCAAGACAAGTTGTTGTTTATTAGATTTATTTGGATGATATTTTCAAATCGTATTCGTTAGAATTATTCATATGGATATAGGATATACTACATAGTGATCTGTTAGGCTCTAATTCAACGATATAAACATTTCTAATATGTTTTAATTTTTCATTCAAAATTCATTTACAATTTTTGAATTTTGAGATTTAAAATTTTAAATAAGAAAATTGGACATTCATTTTTGTATCCTAATAAAAAAATCCTAATAATTTTTATCCCAATAAAAGAATGAATGTTTAAAAATCTTCATAAAAAAATCCTGTGTAATTCATTTATGCCTAACAGTCTTAGAGAGAGAGAGAGAGAGAATATATATATATATATATATATATATATATATATTACTAACAAATATATATGAATATATTTTTGTTATATCTTGATTTATTTCTATAAGTTACTATTTCTCGGAATATTCATCGTAAAAAAATTATTTAAATCATTTTTAAATTATTTCCATTAAATTATTTAAATTATAATCTAAAAACAAAAAATTGATTATTTACCCACTTTAAATTTTTAACTTCAGAAGCTTACTCGATCCATTAAATTATAAAATATATCTCTTTAAATAAAAATGTAGTCTAATTTTATATAAATTAAAGATAATATGTTTAATTAATAAAGAAAACATCGTTATAACTAAGTTTTGTTATTTGTTAAAATTTTAAAGTGCAGAATACTGATTTTAAGAGCGCCATTTTTTTTTTATTCTGAGAATGCAGTATTTTTCAGTCCCACGTGACAAGCTTAGCTTTAAAACTATACAAACTATTTCATTGGGGAAAGCAACTCTTATCTCTTGAGATTCAAATCTCTTTTCACTAATTTAAATTCTAATATTTTTACAAAATGCTCTGAACCACTTGCTCGTAATGAAAATTAAATTATGATTGATAAAATTAAAATTGTTCAAGAGAGAAAGAAATAAAGCTTGCAAAGTAATAATAAAATTCCAGACAATTTAATAACGAAAAAGATTTAAGCAGTCAAATGCATTTTTAGAAAACTATAATTTTAATTAGACGGCTTACATAATTTATATAAAAAATATAATGGGAAAGTATATTAGCATTTCAATGAAATTTAATTAAATAGTATATACTAATTAATTATTGTACAAAATATACCAAAACACTGATCAAATTTAATATTTTGCTATTTTTTTTCTATTAAATATTGTCAAGTAAAAGTTAAGCGCATATTTTTGAAAATTATAAATTTCCTAAATTTATGCTAATAATTTATTGTTAAAAATTTATGTTAACTAATTTAATAATGAATTAAATACTGAAAAAAATACATAATAAATTTCCAAACATGCAATTATTGTTAATATTTCTCTTTATTTAAATACAGCGAATCAAATATTTGGTATTTAAATTGTCATTATTTTCTAACTTTTTAAAAAAATATATTTCAAGGGAAAACGCTCCTCTGGTTGTTTTCTAGTCAAATTTACCTTAAGCACACATTCGACAGTCTTAATTGTAAAAATTGACGTTTATTTTAATAAATAAATCGACTATAGTTTGGAAAAGAGAAAAAGAATAGGGAAATTTTAACTCTCCGAATAAAGATTTAAATGGGAAAAAGGAGGGAAAGATATCCACTCTCAATACCCTAATAGGAGGGAAGAGAATATTGAACATGAATAAATTAGAAATGAAAAATGGATCAGAAGCGAAACAATCACTTAAAAAATGATGACAATGTAATGGAATTTCAATATAATTAAAATTAAGTTCTGTAAATGAAACAATAAACTTTGCGCCGAGATTTAAATTTTAGATTGTTGTTTTCAGCAAAGCAATAAATTAACTTTGGATCTTCTTGTCAAAAAATAAATATAAAGATGGAATGAAAATATTAAATACATAAAGAAGAATATTAAAATGAAGTTTTATTGTTTTAAAGGAGGAAGTTTGTTTTAAAATTTATAGCTTGAGATTTGCAATTGATTAATTATTGTATTTGCATTTCGGTATTTGCAAAGCATTTATACGGTTAAATTGCGGTTTAGGTCCCCTTCTTCGCCAACTCGCGAATTCGAAGTGCTTTTTCGCGCATGCTTATTAATTACTCTTTTGTTTTAGCCTTTTCATTCGTCACTAATTAAGTTCCACTTTGAAATAATGGTAGAATTTTCGCTATGGCATCGGCGTTTTTGAAAACGTATCAAGCAGGGGACCTAAAGCACGTTTTCACACATTTATACATATGTTTATACAAATAGATAGATAAAATTATTTACGTATGATTTATCTGGTCCTTTTAAATTCCGTTTAAGAGTCCAATGAGGTAGCAAAGATGATAGCCTTTTCTTCTAACTCACATAATGTAATAAGAGGACAAAGACTTTTGACTAATTAATTTCCATTGATCTAAGGGTTAACTGTATTATATTTCACTACTTTTAGTAGTTAGTTGTAACTCAAAACATAAACTAATAGGTATATACGTGTTAATTAATACAAACTTATAATCTATACTCTCAATAATATTAATTAATTGTCAGAAACTTTCCTTTTCTAAAATAACAAATCAAAAAAATGACATCAGTATTTATAACCTTCTCTATATTTAAAATAATCAAAATTTATATTACCAACATCCATATATATAATTTTCATATGAAGACTTATAATAATCGTGTAATAATAAAGATTAAATTTGATTTTGGTTGGATCCTAGCAGAGCCCACACCCTTGGCACGAATAAGTTTGGTTAGCGATAAATTTTGCCAAGTGTTATTTGTGGTACAAAATGCATGAAAAATATTGTAAGATAATTATTTTGTTAATTAGATTCGTGAACTACTTTTTAAACATATAATATAATAATTAATTGCTTAAGATAAAAATTATTTAAACATTACATGAAAATTTCGTTTTTAGAAAAGTACAACTTCGTCTATAAATTTATAAACCCTAGTCTACACTTAAAGTGATAAGAAACATATTTATCAAGTTTTTCAATCTGTGTGTGAATTTATTTTCCTTAGTTATACATTTCTTAATATCATTCACATTGAAACTTCGATTTATACAAAAACAGATAATAGTCATATACATTCGTTTCTAAATTCAAAATAGTTTAAAAGTATGGAATAATCTATTTGCACTGTTAAACTGCTGTTTCCTAAATCCTGTTTAGTATAAAATGACTATTAGAAGTAAGTTTTACTGAATCTCATTTGTACTTTATTAGTTAATAACCGCAAATACCAAGTAACAAGAATTGCATTTTAGAATATAAATTTCACTACGTTTCTATATTTTGAATTAAACTAATAGAAGAATTATATTTTATTACAAATTAATTATTGTAGTCTAAATAAGGTCTAAAATTTAATGGCATCATAATAAACAATGATATTCCGTATTCTGCTATTATTGGGATATCAAATAAACAGTTTGACATTACTTCATGAGATATTTAGTGATATAATTAGTGATTTTAGATATAGAACTTTGGTATATACAGTTAAATTAAATAGCTTGACTACCGTGGAAGAATTGCAATAGAATAGTGCAAAAAAGTTTAAATGCTGTGAAAAGTAAAGATATCCATCAATAATTATGAAATTAGCATTAGTTGAATTTTATTTTAAAGACAACGTGATGATTCGAAGAAATGTAGTGTATACCATAGTAAAATGATTAATCTTTCTAATTACTTGTAAAAGCTATAGTTAGTTAAAAAGTAATTCAAAATGATAGTTACACATTATGAACAAGTGAATACAAATATAAGGAATAAAATGTGTTTATATCATTTTTAAAAAAATGATCAAAGATGAAGTAGATAAAAGTATTAAAACTTGCTCAAACTGTTCAAGTTTTAAATATCACCTTCATTAAAAAGTTATTAGGATAAGCCAGCTTTCAAATTTTCGATTACTTTTAGAAATAGGCTTGTTACTCAACGGTGATGAGCTATCTGGTGATCTGGAAAACGTGCCAAAAGACCTTCGATACACGTCACTCTTTGGCGTCATTTTTATTCTTTGGCGAAGATTATGACAAAAGTGGTTATATTACTAGAAATGGTTTCAGTGACCTGAGTATCAGTGTTCTAAACTTTGCCAAACTAAGGTACGACAAAGATCATAATGAGGTGTTTCAAAAGCCAACTCTTTTCAGCAGGACTTAATAGATAATCTTTGAAAATTTCATGCGCTTCACCATATTAACAAAGAAGGCTATATCAAGCTCATTAGAGTAAGTTTAAAGCACGTACTGAGGCGGAATTAAGGCTGTGAGTTTACATCAGTTGGCACTAGGAGAGGAAAAGAAGACGAAAGATAAGTTTTCGGTCAAAAGGTTTTATGAAGTGATTTACTTGGTGAAATACGTTCATTAAGCTTAAATGAGTCGCAGCGACAAGTTTAAATTTTTACTCATTTCCTCCGGTGAAAGTCTCAATTTTGTTTTCGTAAACGATGGAGTGTTGTAGGTCGTTAACTGTGTTGAGTGATTAGTTTGCACTAAGTATCAAAATTTGATCCTTCATAATTCTGAAGTGCTTTTAATAAGTGTTTGAAAGACCTAATTAACTGCGTATCTAGTAGAAATTTAAGCTTCTTTTAAATATTTCTTAACAACTCATCGTTTTATTTAATATAAATAAAGCTCATTAAAGTAATCGTTAGTTACCTAATATTTGACTTTAATCTCTATTTTTGTCCGAGGTAACTGTAACAAATAATAAATTTTGTCTAGTCATTGTATATTTATATTCCTATATGTATTTGCATCATGTTTTAGCAACAAAATAAATTAATGGTACAGAGTAAATATTTCTCTAAACAAAGTATTATAATTTGGTGCCAAGAACAATGTCTGCTTAGCTTGTTTATAAATCAAATAGCATAGTTTGAATCATTTCGCTAATCCAACCTAATTATCATGTCTACACATGGATTACTGCTGTTAGTATGTATAGAATTATCTATTCGATTCTCAATAATTGGTTCGCAAATGGTATTCTTTACCCGGAAAAACGATGTTTTATCACAATCAGCTTACACCCAAATCGAATTTGTTGAAATAAGCTCCAATACAAATTTAGCGAATATTATTCAGGCAATATATTTTCAATTACATTTATAATATGCATTACATCCATGAGTCGTATGGAGATTTTGTTAAAAAAATAAATAAAAAGAAGTTGCGCTTCATTTGCAATAAATTTATCTAGAGAGAAAATTTGATACAGTAAAAGAGTAACAGATTTAATTAGCAAATAATTAATGCCACGTTGATTGATCATATTAATTAATCAGATTAAAATAATTATCATATATTTTTTGAATTGAAGTATAAATGCGTCTAATTATTAACTAGTAATCTTTACATACATAGCAGTGGAGGTGAACTTCAGGTCTGTACCTTTAGAATACAAGATACAAGTTGGTATGAGAGAGCCCAGAACTGTAGCTTTGTTTAGGATGTATTGCTCCCACATCATAAATGGGATATACTCACCAATTATCATCAAACGCTTTATAATTTTGAAGCATAGTAGGTGACGAGACCATATCTGAACTGACACCATCTTCTCCATATCTCTGCCACATCATTGGAAATGCTTTAAACTTCACAAATAAACATGGACGCGGTAATAAATTATTTACAGCTGTCTTCTTCAATGTGAGCTACTTATCTTAGCATAGAATTATAAAGTGTCCGCCATAAACCACATACCTTATATTTTTAAACCATAGTTTATATAGTGACGACGTCACCAAATAAACTAATATATTTAATTATCCCATCCATTTAAAGATTTATATACAATAAAATTTGTTCCTAAATGAATCTAATGAAATTTGCTCACAATTGAAATATTTTTAGTACAGTATGCTTCCTGTAAATTTGATTGGAAGTGAACGAAATTTTACTAAAAAATATTAAAAAACAAAAAGAAATTCCCGTTTCCAATAATTAATAGAGTACTTAGTGTTTCAAATTTTAAACTGTAAAATTTGAAAGTTAAGTTAAAAAGTGTTAAAAAGAATTCTCTGCATATTCAAAATCTTTAGTAAATTAATGTAATACATTTTGTAAGCAT
>JAPDSC010090316.1:0-13754 GCA_026290005.1 Latrodectus geometricus | reverse complement strand
TTAGAAGCAATTAGATTGAAAGATGTAGTTGTTTCTTCTTCTTGCATTCATTATATGAACAGTCTACTACATTAGAAATTTTAAAAAAGAAAAAAAAAAGAAAAAAAAAAGAAAAAAAAAAAAGAAAAAAGAAATAAACTTTAATCGAAACTATAATCATTGATGAAATACCTAATACTAGTTAAACTGAAATGATGAATGAGTAAAGATAAAAAGGTTAATGGGAAAAATTAAACAAGATTGATGTTAAAAAAATATTTAAAAAAATCAAATATTAAGTATACATATAAATTCATACTATGCATGCGTATGTGTGTGAATGACTTATATATTGCAATGAAAATCATTTGCGTAATTTTCTAAGAAAGATGAAGTTGAAAAATTATTGACTTCTTTTTCTTTAGAATAATATTAATTAATGACAAAATATAACGTCATACTAAAATTAATTAACATAATTTAAGCATTGAAAACAATTTACTTATATAATCTCATTTATCTTCCATTAAATTCTTAACTTCCAATGAGGACTAAATTATATTATCTTAGTGCTTTAAAATATCTAAAACAATTCATAAATCCATTTCTTTTTTTTCTTCATTCATTCTACCATGCTCCTACATTATCATCTAAGTAGATCGTTTGTTTTATTTAGAAATACTGAACCGAATTCTCGGAATTAAAGAGTATTAAGTTTCTTTTAATTCGTCCATTTCATTTCTTATTTTCTAGGAAAGAGCTTAAAATTTTCCGCTTTTATGAAAATTTTGTTTTGAAGAGGAAAATATATCTAAATAAAGGGATAACTCTGAAAATTTTCTTAGAATGCTTTGATTGAATTTTAATTGTCAGTTTGTATTCATGCACAAAGAAAATTTTAAACATTCTCCGAATATTTTATGAACTCAGGACGTCTTATTTACATTTTAAATAAATTTATAAGCTTTTTGAAGAGTAATTTTAATTTTTTGATTCATATATAATATTAAATATAAAGTTACATTTAAATAATTATTCTATTAAAAATTCTACTTTATTTATTTATTATTATTTTGTAATATTCTTATAAAATAATTATAGTATTTAATACTACTAATAATTTATATTAAAATAATTATGCTTTAATTTAAATTTACCAAATATATCTTATATCTAATTTTTTACTCCTGTTGGTTAGATATCTGTCATTATTTTACGAATATTTATTTTAAACTTAATCTCTAATTTTTAGTTCATATTCATAAAATCGATAAAAAACATATATTTCGAGGTAAATTTATTGAAGATCTAAGGCAATTCAAAAAACGAATTTGATTATGTCTTTTTTTAACTAAAGAATGATGATTAGGAAACTGAAAGTGTTTAAATTAATAATGATAAGAAAGTTTAATTTGAAATGAAAATTATGAAATGTTGTTTGTTTATTTGGAATGTATGCATTATCCCTTATTATTTTAGAGAAAGTAATAATTCATTGCTCTAGGATTGTTAAATTTTATACTTTACAATATATAAACATAATATTTTTGTATATTTAACGGATACAAATTTTGAATTTATGCAAAATAAGTTTGATAATAAATAAAAAACAAAAATTTCATCTATATTTTCAAACGAAAATAAAAGTTATATGAAATAATTTTATCTTCAATTTAAAAGAAAATTAACATTATCGACATTTGGAGACATAATCTTTAACGATGTTAGTCGATAGTTGTTGACAAGATAATATATAACAACATTTTATTTGGTAATAAACTAACATAGAAAACCATGATGGTTTTTTCAGGTGCTCATTTTGATGTAAAGTATCTCCTTTAACGACAAATCTCATCTTCTTTAATTTAACTCATATCAAATTAGTTTTCAGTTTCATATTAAGGTATCTCGTTTAACAACAGATATCATCTCATCTTCTTTGATTTTCTTTTGTTCATATTCAATAAATATTTTTTTTTAATTTTCTTCTGTAATTTACTGCGTGAAAAAAAATCGTTTTGCAAATTAATTAATAGGGAATAACATCTTTAAAAATGTATTTAATTATTATATACGAAAAGACACATTTGAAAAACACTTCATAAAAACAATTACACTGCATTTAAGATTTTACTTATCATTACAAATATAAAAAAGACAAAATTCAAGTAAGATATTAATATTTTACTTGACTTATATCTTTATAGATACGAAAATGTAATATATTACGGTAAATCCCATGTCGCTAGATTTTAATGCATTAACTGTAATTATTTAGTACTTGCAATAAAAAATAAATATCTATTATCTATAAGTGTGAAAAAATTTAATATTTTTAATGGAAATTTAATGACATTATGTAATTACTTTATTCTAGTGTAAAAAATAAATTTTCTAAATATTTAAAATGTAATTTTAAAATTATATAAAAAAATATTACTCATTAGTAGTAGAATGCTAAACGGTTGATGTATATAAGAAAATATTTCACTAATATTTTAAGCATTTTTAAACAGATTTCCATATTGAATTTCAGTAATGTTTTGTTTATAGTTATATATAAATTATGTATGGAATTTATTTCTTAAGATTGAAATATTTAGAATAAATTCTCATGACTATGCGAATTACCAAATTTGAATTCAATATAAATTTGACACCAAGAAAAACCTAATACTGATAGACAGCAAAAAGTCTACTTAATAGAGTATGAATGAGCATTTTTAAACAAAATTAAACTATAACATTAAAATACATCATATAATTATTTCAGGCTTGATGAATCAACATAATGCAATGTAATGAATTTGATACGATTTAATATCATTTTTGAAGTAAACATGTTTATAATTCCTACAAAAATTATCTATTAAATATTTTATATGCATTACACAAATATATTAAATCAAAGGTATTTACAAATCTGAATCTGTAATAATAAAATGTTGGTTAAAATTAGGGAACAAATCAACATTTTATGAATGAAATAAATAAGATATTAAAAATTAGTAATCTTTTAATTTAAGTTAAAGCAAATATGTTCAAGAAAATCACCACATATTTACTGCAACCACAGAAAATATAAAATGTTTTCGCATTTAAAAAAGTCCAAAAAAATATGATTTCAAATTGATTAAGGGATATAAAATGAATGATAACCCCAAATAAAAAAATCACAATTCAAATATTGGTAACATTATTATTCTTTAAAATAAAAACTACATAAAACATACATAACACGAGAAATATATAATAAAAGCAAATAAATTGGTTCTGAAGAAATAAAAATATATCTAGGATCAACAAGATTAATAAACGGTTGATCATTAACATAAACGGCATTGAAAACATTTATTTCCAAAATTCATATAATATGATTGCAAACACTGTAAAAAATCAATATTCCTGATTCTATATTGACATTGCACTGTGTATCAAAATTAACAATGACAAATAATTATAAAAATATTATTTTTATAATGTATCTACTTTAAAAATCTATTTTTGTACTATAAAATAATACTATGCTCTTCATTTTTTTTATTTAGTCAGAAACACTTCTTACTTAGATAAAGTTATACTTCATACATTCAAATCAAAGCAAAAAATGGCTGATTATTATTTCACATACAACTCAAACTAACGTGGTGTATGAAAAATAGTAGAAAATTTTATTACCAAAAAAACTAATAAAATGTATTAAATTTACATAAAAATATAAAACCATGTGTAATATTTTTATAATCCTTCAGAAACCTTATCATTTAAAAGTTAAGAAATGCAACATAAAAGTGTAAATGCATTTACACAAACAACTCTACTACAATTAAGTCAAACATAACAGAGCCTTTCTGTTTCCACACTTAGTATCCGTTTATTGTATGTATCCTCTGCAAGTAAAATTTTATTTATATAATTTTCAATACAAACGACATAAAATAAGCTCCTGAATTTTATGCAGCAAAAACCTAAAAAAAAAACTTTATTTGTAAAAAATGAAATAAATGAATCCAGCAGTTTTATTTGTATAAAATGTTCAGGTTTCTACATTACCATATAGGAAAACTTCAATTGCTATGGCTATTAAAATGTTTAGTTGTAATTAGTTTTATAAAAAAATCTTAGATCGACTTTTGTAAGAAATTTCTATATATTAATATCTTTACACTCACAAAAAAAAAAAAAAAAAGAAAACATTTTTTGTAGTGCCTAATAGAAAATTTTATTACCTCTGAAGTTGTTTGCTGAATCATTACATTTTTATTTTAGTTTAAATGTTAAATTATTTTTATTTTCTTTAAGCTAGAAAGACCTAAATGATTGATTAGAAATAGTAATTAAATAACTAATTACTCATCACACTAATTAAGCAACTTAAGATATCAATTTTTACAACGATAAGGAATTTTGAAACCATTTTAAATTGTTCCAATAAAATAAATAAACACTGACTATAATCTAGTATGAAGGTAGATTTATCAGAATGGAAAGTCGCGGGTTCGATTCCAGAAGCTTATGAATAACGGTAGATGGATATTGTAATTTAATGCCTCTGCATGCGCAACTCTGAGAATTAGTGCTTGAATAAACATATATCCAATCTTATGGCAAGTGGGTATGACTCGCCATCGAAAAATACCTCTGGAATGAATAATTGCATTCTGGATAATAAAGCGTCACAACACAGCTTTTGTCTCTTTGGCTGTTAAGTCCACCTTATAAGCATTATTTTAGGAATCTAAATAAGTAGTTTTCTATTGAAACTGATTTTGTATTTTAAACAGATGTCATTTTGAGAGGAAAGAAAAACATTACATTAAATACAGCTTATTGCGACAAATAAGAAATTACAATTGAATAAATTAAAAGTTTAAATTTTATCATTTTTACATTAAAATTATCCCTGTCAGGGTATACCGAATTTTGTATTTCTTATAAGAGGCTAAATCATTTTTTTTGAAGTATTTGAAATGTTTTATAACGATTTTATTTTTAAATGTAATAACATTAAAATAGTAAAAGAAAGAAGTGGTTTCTTATGGTGAAAAAAAAATTCGTAAAATGATATGCGGATAGAAATAATAGAAGCGAATATATTCCAGTTGGCCATCTAAATATCCGGAAGCAGCTTAGAATTTTATTTCCAGTATAACCAACCCGTCAGTGATTTTGAAGGCAAAGTACGGCTTAAAAGAATATATTTGAGCGCAGTTTCCTCAAATAATGAGTTTCCCTAACTGATGGGTTGCCATCGCTGCTTCTTCTGAGAAAAAGTTTTGCCCTTTCTGTCATTGTCAAGACGGTGACAGAATTTTTATATTATATTCTTCTTAAGATTCTGCAGCAGGATTTATCTGAGATTTTTGCTTTTTTCTTGAAGATTTCAATATGTTAAATGTAATGCATTTGAATAAAATCAAATTATGTAATTATTTTCGTAAAATATGAAGAGTTCTCAATTTATATAAATTTAGATCAGTCTATTTTTCGTTCTATTTATTTGTCTACTAATATATGTGCTCGTATATGTGTGTATGTGATAAAGTTACATAGTAAAGGCTAATTTTTAGAAATTTGAAATTTTTTTCAAAAGAAAAATTTAAATATGTTATTTTATTTCATATCTATTAAATATATTGAATTTCTCCACAATCATTGGTATTATATATTTTTTCCCATTTTATTAGACACATATATGTGATATCATATCTCATCACCCATGTGTTCAATATTGATATCCATAATGATATCAGTATTTATAAATATTCATATGGAATCATCTTAATCTTATTTGTAAAACTTAAAACTTTGGATGCATTTTAATTTAATTTATTTCCGAAGAAGTCACATTTCAATTAATTTATTTACACTTCTTTTATAATTTCTTTTCAATTTTTCTTTAATATTTTTCCATTAATCATAAATATCTCTTGCATTTTTATGATTCGTGTTTAGAATGGCTTTAATATAACATCATGTTAAAAGTCAAGTCATTAAACATTTTATTATGAATATATCAATTTTAATTTTTAAAGAATCTTTCAAAATTTATTTGTCAAAATATTGAAACTATATTTTTAGTTTGAATTTAAAAGTACATAAGAACAAGATAATTTTATTCATTATGGGGCGTTAAATCATTTAATTTATTTTGAATAGCTAGGAATTGAATACTAGGAATTTTTAAAGTTTTAAATATATGTAAAACATTCAGGGTTATTAACATAAAATTTATGAACAGAAAAATGTATATAAGAATATGTAGTGTTAACATTAAATAAGAATATGTGGAAAATGTAGTAATAAGAGAATATGTAATTTCAACATTTCTAATCATAATATATCAGAAATATATTCTATAATACAAAATAACTTAAGATTGTTTATTTTTAGTTCAATAACACAACGATCAAAATCAAGTTTATAGTTATTTTGTTGTAAGATTTTAGGATTTTTTTTTTTTTTTTTTTTTTTTTTTTTAGAATATGAAACAATTTTATTGGATGAAGATAATATTCAGGGATAATTGCATATAAACAATATTTATTTAATGTTTTAATTAAATAATAGTATAATGAAAGGGGAAAATTGCATAGAGTATTTAGAATTGAATTCTGTTTCAGTTAAGTGTTATTCATTATTTTCATTTATCTTTTGTATAATCAATATAAAAATTAAATTTGAAAAAACAAAGAAAAAACTTTTCTATTTTCTTTTTTAAATTCTAATTTGCAAATAAAGTAGTTTTACATTCAGCTGAGCTTAAAATATTAACATTCATCTTATATCAATTATTGGTTCTGATGTTTTAAGATATAGCTAACATTTAGAATCAACCTAGTCAGTTCAAAAAAGATTTTATTTGTTCCCCAGGTATAATTTCGAAAAGAAAACTGAATTTTAATATTGAATTAAATGCATATAATTATTTGACATAAAATTATTTCATTATGCCACTTCTGGATTAAAAAATAATGAAATTTTTATCTTTGATGCAGTTTAAAGTATAAAAACTAACAGATAATGTTATTTAAAAAGATAAATATCGTTCATCATACATCAAGTAGTTGATTTAAATTATTGTATGTATACAATAATATTTTGCGAGAATTACCTATACTTGAAAATAACATCTATTTTTGAAAAGATTTGAATCAGCCGAATAATCAAAATATTTTTTCCCTTAATTTGAGAATATACATAATATTGAGCCATAATAAAATAAGGAAATAAAAAATAAAGTTATAGCTTTGTTTTCTTTCACTAAACAGATTTCAAGCAACATAAAATTCAAGAACTAACAATTTTTGATAAAAAAAAAAAATAGTAACTTCAAAATCAATAATAGCAATGTTCTATGATTCAAGAAATTTGACGACACTCCCTAGCGAAATTCATGTCGTCTAAAAACTAGGTCTAATTGGAGATAAAATTGCACAACTAGATTGCAAAATGAGAAATGTATAGTTTGAAATTTTAGAAGTTTCCGGTATAGTACTAGTAAAGTAATTGACAAGATTTTATACGATTTTATAATGGTGAAAAATAATTGTAAATTCCAAAGTATTTGACTTTTCAGAAATATATTTGATAGTAAGATTTTTTTTTTTTTTTTTTTTTTTTTTTTTGTAAATCTTAGTTTTGTTAATATTTATTTGACTTTTCTTGCTTTTTGCAATTTTAGTTGAATGCATCATTAATATATGTTTTATTGAATGCACATATTTTAAATATAAAATAATATGAAATATTTTTCTCTTATTTGATAGATATCGAACTGATTTTTATTTTTCATTTGAACATTTATTCATAGTTCTAAATCGGTAAAATGTATGATTTTAGATGCATTTAGGAAAACTGTGAGTTTTGTTTATTATATATTGATTAGACACACAATTTTTAAACTTAATACTGAATGGACAAAAAATTTTTTACAAACTTTTTTGTCTAATGTTTTCAAAGTGCCTATTTAATTGAATATCACAGATATATGCTGATTCTATTAAGTTTGTGTTTTATCTTTTAAAAATGCAGATTGTCGTGTTTCTATTTAAATAAAAAGGCTGTAAAGAATCTAAAGTATTATCTATGTTATTAAACTTGTTCCTCGTAGAAAAAAATTATTTCGCTGAGAAAAAACTTTGTTATCTTATACTTAAATTTCATCATAGTTCCAATTTTCTTATTATAGTTTTATTTAGACATATTGTCGGCCCTTATAGTTATTAATAAATTGTATTTAATTTATTTGAATTTAAAATTTTAAAAAAATGAAATATTACATACGTTAGATATAAAAGTTAAATGTTAAATTTTATAAAAACAAGTATTCCTAGGAAATACAGAACAACTTAAACTATATAAAAAATTTTAGGACAGCATGTTAAAACAAGGCTTACATTCATGGTTTAGTATGAATTGCAGTGCACACATGTAACATAACACAATGCAGTAACAGTGTCAAGAAAAGACTACGCGTGTATTATGATTCAGATTAAGAGAAAAACATATAACGGTGTTCTTTTGGAACATTTATTTACATTTAAATAATAAAACAGAAACTGCGTAAAAGTGATGTAAAATAAATATTTTAGCGTGTGCTCTCAAAACAAATCTTAACTAATTGCACTAAGGTTAATTGGTTTTTATGTATAATTTAAATTAATTATTCAAGCAATAAACTTAAAAAATAAACAGCAAATGCTGAGTGATTTTAATTGTCCTTAAAGAAAATGCTTCTCAGTCAGTCTTTCTGTTAAAAATGTTTTATGTATTATATTAGGACATATATTTTACCAGCTTAGAGTTACTTATTTTAAAAGAGTAACGATTTATTAATATAATAATCTTAATATAATAATCTTAATAAAATAATCTTAATATAATAATCTTAAATAATAAAGAATAAATTGGCTTTATTTTTTACACTGTTGAGTAATTTAGCTTTTTCTTGTTAACTAACAAATTTCCCATGAAATCATATACTGCCGAATATACCAAAAGTTCATTAAACTTAAATTCATAAAAAAGGAAATAATTATAAACATGTGCAATTTGCAAGAAGCATTGGTGGTAAATCAGATTTCACTTAGAAGCATTTATAATAATTTGAATTCACATTATTTATCATTGTTGAATTGTTATTTTTTAAAGAACTGTTCCAAAATCTGATTACAAATGATTCACAGTGACAGCTGACCATTATTTCATTTTTTGTGAGATAAATTATTCACTTCATTTATTATCTACAATCAGTTTCATACAGTGATAGCTCATTGCCCATTTTATCATTCCAATGATATAATTCTTGTTGCAAACCTTCTGTCAAGACAGAGAGATCAATCAAGCTTAAGAGATAACTCGATATCCATGATTCCTGAGCTCAATCCTGCGATTAAGGTCTGTGTAGCTATTGTGCATCACTTCTGCCCTTAAGCATCAGCTGAACTCAAAGATTGTTAATGAGTTTGGTATTTTCAATTCATTTTTACGTTACATGCAGCTAGAATGAGTACTGTGAATTACTTTAGTAATTTCTTAAAGTATTGCTGCCTGAACATTCTTCCCTGTACCAAGCACAGAGTACACACAGAAGCAGCCTTGACTGTTTCTTGTAATTTAGAAACAGTTACTAGGTGGGAGACATCTAATACCTGATTTCCTATCCATTCATCATCATTTTACTTGGAATGCATTGCGACCACGACCTATCTAAAATGTCCCAATCTGTTTTTGTGAATACAACGAATTTTTGTAGAATTTGAACTCTCTACATAATGAAAGCGATCTATAATTCTGTGCAAACTGTACTGATTACTTAAGTACGATAAGTAATAAGGTCGCTAATATGTGGTGTTAGTGACAAATAGAGAATACGACTAAGTTGGAGCTTATTGTCACAAAATTCCTTGTTTTCTTTTTCTTGCCATAATCTATGTTGGTGTATACTTATTATTTAAAAATGCTTCGCCCATGTAGTTGAACAGTATTTATTTTGAATTATTAAAAAATGCTTGATTTAAATATATGGCAGTTAATTGGCTACGAAGGTGTTACATCAACAAAGACATGCCATCAAAAATGCAGTCTAAATTTTCGTAAGCATTCACTTCCATCTATTCAATAATTTACCGTTTCAAAGCACCAAATTTTAAATACATTTTGTTTTTTTTTTACCAGTATTTTAAGTATTTCTTAGTCCATATTCCGAAAATAATTTTTCAGTTTTAATGGATCGTAAATGAATAGTAACAAATTATAGATGAATAAAGTTAAGAAATTAAAAATCATCTTAAATATTACTGGATGATAAAAAAATATACACAACTGTAATAAAATGACCATAAAAAAGTGATTAAAAACTCTTCTGAAAAGTTTATATGACGAGTATTAAGAAAGATGACAGTCAGGAAAACTGTTTTGCAAAAAGTTGTGAAATATAATGTTTTTACCAAATAAAAATTGATTTCCCCCCTTCACTATTTAACATTTATTTCATGAGCCTGCTTATGCATATTGATGATGAAAGTTGATTAATAAATTGAGGACTAATCAGAATAGATAAATAAGTAATTTATTACGTAAGAAAAGTAAAAGGAAATGAATCTAGGAAAATAAGGTTATCAAAGTAATAAAATGAAAAATATTTTGAAAAAAGATTTTCCCTATTTATTCTTTCAATTAGTCTTTCTATACCCTCAAGATACAAATTATTTCTTTCTCTTAAATAATATATATATATATTTTTCATTTTGTATTTTGTTACTATAAGCATGTAAATTTTAAATAATTACTTTTTGAGCTTTTTTTTTATTTTGCTACCCAATTTTTAATAACTCTTTATGTATGTTTTATTAACAAAAAAAATATTTTTTGTTCGCACTTTTCTGAAATTTACTTTTTTTCTATATATCGTTACTTGGCATCATGCAGTAGATATTTAATAACAGAAAATATGAGTGACTACTTGACTGACTGAGATTTACTCTTCCCCCCCTACTTGTCCTTGACTACCTTTGGGTTAGCGGTCTTTTGTATATTTTTTGACATCGTCAGACAAATGGAGGATTAGAAACAACAAATATGCAGTACAGACAATGTTAGCAACCGAGATATTTTATCATTTAACATTTTTTAAATAAGAGCAGATTGTCTTATAGACGTTCTTTTCGTATCAATTATGTCCATTATCTATAAAACACAATAATACCTCACTAACATTTTAAGATATCAGCGTTTAAGATATCGTGATAATTTTCTTCTATCTTGATACATTGGAACACAGAAGGAAGCAATATCCTTTATAATTATCTTACGAGCTGAGAACCTTAGAATACTATCTAAAATAGTGTGATTCTTTAATCTGACTTCTGTAGAAAGTTTTGAAAACGCATTATGGAGTGCTTTATGCCCTAATGGCATTGTAAGCATCTTTATATCTGTCATCAGATAACATGTCTCACAGAGTGTAGCTAGCAGTATTTACGAGTCAAAAAGGGAGAAACGCAAAAAACTTCAAACATTTCACCAACACAAATGCATGTAGATGGCAGAAAAGCAACACCTATTTTCCGTTGTTTAATATAATATACCGGGATCTTTAAGTGTCCTACCACTAGGAACAGCAGTCCTGGTCTACAGATTATTGTTTGAAAGCTTGATCAGGAGTTAAAAATATTTATCTACGTTATGATATATTGTATGAGCAGAGAGAAAACTTTTGCATAAGGTGTCAGTGCTTAAAATGTAACAATATTTAAAATTAATGTAATTTATGAAAAAAATGTCACTCTTGAAGTTGCATTTTAAAAATATTTTGAATGCATGCAATGTTTCTGATCATCTGATCACAACAGATGTACAACACGAGGTTTACAGAAGTAAGTTTACTAAAATATTAAATAAAGCATAACTAAAATGATCAAAAATGGAGAATAACAGCTTGTTCATTACAAAAGCAGATAAACTTATAGGAAAAGTAAACAAAACATTTCCAAAGCCTTCTGTAAATATAATCTAGGGCCTTCAATTAAAGAACATGAAAAAAATTGAATATTCCACACATTATGGTACATTTTTGAACGCCTACATCTATTCTTTGAGTTTGTTTGAAACAAAACCAGTAACTCGCAAATTTACCGTAAGAAGATAAAAACAAAAAATTAAAATAAATAGAGATAAAATATTTGGAATACAATCTGATAAATTATAAGAAAAACGTTTTAGTGAACTTAACATTACTAGACAAAATGTATTCAACTTAACTAAAAGTTATTTGTAATGAAAGGGCTTATAATATATCTTTTTGTGAAGTCTAATGACATATCTGGGCAAATTTAAGACATCTTTAGCTAAGAACTAAATTCTTTTATTTCTACAGAATCTGTGACGTACACGCTCATAATTAAAACGCATATCAATTTCTCTATTTCTAAGCTAACTACCATTGAATTGGGTTTTTAATTATCTGTTTGCCACTGCTGGTAATATTTTTTAATAAGAGAAGAGAACGTAGAGAGTCAAAATAAGTAAAAATCCTTGACTTTTCTATTAAACTATATTTGATCCATTTGATTGCAAGACGAATACATAGTTCTGTTTGAAAAATTGCATTCATTCCGCATACAATGTTTAAAATAACAAACTGCATAATGACCTTCAAAAAGGAAGAATGCAAAACTAACCCTGTTGTTGATCTTGCTGTCATCTGCATTTTTAATACTACAAATATATATGCAATTGTTTCATTTGATTTTGAAAGCATATATTTTCTATTTTTCAAAATTACACTGTTTTCATCAAAGGGTTTTTCCGTACTTAGAGTAAGGGTGACGTTTCTTTTTATAGACTCATTAAATTATTATAATTATTATCAAGCAAAAACATAAACGTAAATTTTTATACATTTATGTATATGTGTATTTAAATTCCTCACTTAAAATGGTAAATGAATAATTCTCAATTTAAATTGTGACTATGCAGTTTATATTGAAAGTATGAAAGAGATAATTTAATTAAACTAAAGTGCGCGCGTTTCTACTTATACTAAAAACTTCTATATTATTTAAAAAAAGTTTAAATTTTATACTTATTCGAAAGTAGAATTGAAGAACTATGCAGGAATACTGTATTAAGTATTTAAAATAAGAATATATATAAAAAATAGCTACTTATTAATTTTACAATGTGACAAAATAATTTGTTTATAACAGTGTATTTACTACATTTGAAATAAAATACGAAATGTGAGTGCATATTTGAATATTTCCCCGAAAACAGTTTTAATATTTTTATAAAAAAGTGAGAATGAATGTTACCTAAATTTTATTAAAAAGTTAAAAGAATAATATGATTTCGAAACTGTATTTGAAACTTTATTTAAAAATATTCTTAACACGAAAAAATCGAAAATATTACAGAGCAAAAATTTAAATATGTGAAGGACAAATATTTCTGGAAAATTGTAAGTGAAGTTTCACTCCGAGAAGTATTTAATTCCACGAAAATGCATTGTAGCATATTCCTTCTCCATTTTATTTCAAGTAAAGGTGTCATCAAAACTTCTGAAAGTAAATTGAAGTTCAGGAGTCCTTATAAACCTTCGAGCGTTATTATAAGTTCCTTTCCAGAGCTAGAAATTTTCCACCCTCCCTTTTTTTCAGAAAATAAAACGCTTCCCCTGTCTTGTCCAGACAGGTTTGAGAATTCTTTTATTAAGAATGCCACGAGACGGATGATAAATTTTATTCAAAATTCTTGAATTTATTTGAAATGGT
>JAPDSC010090300.1:0-11854 GCA_026290005.1 Latrodectus geometricus | reverse complement strand
ATATATTACGCCAATCAGAATTGCTTTGGAAAGCTGATGAAACGACATCAGAACAAAAAAATCTTTTTGAGAGAGAACAAATATAAATAATAACGATTGTTAAAGAAATTGCAATTTCAAAAAATAAGTACATTTACAACTCTTTTCTTAAAGCAAAACTTAAATTTTCCAATAAATGCCAAAGCTTGGAGAAATTGGTGGGTATGGCATGCGAGTATTGTGATGAAAACAGGTTAGCTTTTTTGTTGCAAAAGAATTTTCTTCACAATTGAAAATTTGAATGTCTATTTAATTTGTAGAAGTTGGAATTAAAATACTTATGTAATACATTTCCTTAAAATATATATATAACTAAACTAAACATTATATCTTAAAGAAAAATAACTTTCTTTAGGATATAATGATGGGAATTAATGAAATTACTATTAAAGTTTCAACTATACAACCATGCAATTTCATTAAATTTGCTTAAAACTGGTTTCCTATTTTTCTACACGTTTTTAGAAACTAATTTAGTTTAACATAGCTTATCTCTTGTTGAAAACAATTTACTGATAAATTACTTTGTAAGCGAAAATAGAAGAGAAAAATAATTTTTTCTTTCCCTGGAAATTGATTCTTTGATTTAAAAATAAGCTGTAAAGAAATAAAAATCTTAGATTAAAATCTTTGTACATATAAACACACAATAATTGCTTTCCTATCATTTAGGTTTCTCATCATCAAGATTTAATTCTTTTATAGAGGGAAAATATTTTTTTTATTTATACAGAGAAGTTCAAAAGCTTATATTTTCCCATTTGAATTTTGCTAAAAGCTACGCGGAATTTTTTTATACCTCATTTTCAAGTCAATTCTTTAAGTTTTTATGACAATTGTATTTATAAATGTATTAACTGAAAAATATGTGTGAGTTATCCATTTCTTTCTATTCAAAAATGATATTTTAATATATTATTTCTATTCATCTTTCTTTTAATCGTGTTAAATGCAATTATACTATTTATTTCTGTAAAGTTGATGATAAACTGCGAGAATATATAATATAATCTGAATTTAAACTCTCATAAAATTACTTTATCACCTTAAATTGGATATTTTATATTAAATGAAGCAAATCACATTTTTATTATTACAGCAATTCTGAAAGGGTGAATTTCATGCATGTAAAAATTTGTTTCGGATGAAATGTTAAGAATATTTTAATTCATTAATAATATAAAATATTTATGTCTAGAACCCTTTTGAATTTATAGACAGTAAATACAAAATAAATTTAAACAAATTTATTTTGTATTTACTGTATCTATTTGCTAGGAAGTGCTCTAAATTTTTCAAGAAAAATTCTGAAAATTCTGGGTCAAAAATTTGTCTCGGATGAAATGTTAAGAATATTTTTTAATTCATTAATAACATAAAATATTTGTGTTTAGAACACTTTTGAATTTATAGACAATAAATACAAAATAAGTTTGAACAAATTCATTTTGTATTTACGGTATCCAGTTCTAAATTTTTCAAGAAAAATTCTGAAAACTTTCGGTCAAAAATTTGTTTCTGTTGAAATGTTAAGAATATTTTAATTCATAACATAAAATATTTATGCTTAGAACCCTTTTGAATTTATAGGCAATAAATACAATATAACTTTGAACAAATTTATTTTGTATTTACTGAATCCAGTTGCCAGGAAGTGCTCTAAATTTTTCAAGAAAAATTCTGAAAATTCTTTCTTATTAAGAAAGAATTCTTAATAAGAAAGAATAAAGAGAATCTTGGATAAAGGAAATACTGAACCTTTTCAAATCTTAGACCTTTTCATTTTCTTCTGTGTGTGAATAAAAAAATTTACAAAGTACTCTAAACTATATATTTTAAAATTTGTTAAGTTCAGTTAGATAAAAAATAGTACGAATTTTTTCAGGATATAAACCATTTTTACAAGCTAAATTTAAGAAATTAATGTGAATAATAAAGAAAGACTAAAGTTAAAATTTATTTTTTAATTGTATGTTTACTTTACTTTCCCATAAAAAAAATTCTATAATTTTTAACATGTATTTTATATTTTAAATACCTATATACATACATATATAGATACGTATAGATATCTTTATATATATATATATATATATATATATATATATATATATATATATATAGAGAGAGAGAGAGAGAGAGAGAGAGAGAGAGAGAAAGAAAGAGATTTATCACAAACTTTAATAAATAGGTTTTTACTGCAAGTTATATAATATTTTTATTAATAATGAGTCATTAGTAGATTACAGCATAAAGTGCATGGTATTTTGACAGTCAAAATATTTCATATCGCTGTTTTATTATACAGAAATAAAAAAAATAAAGATATATAATATATGAAGACTAAATTTTATTTTTAAGACTTCACACTAATGAAAGAAATATTAAAAGAAATTAAAACTTTAGTTTTTAATCATGTAAAATTTGCATGAAGACATTTTTCTTATTAATCTGTTTTCATAATTACGCATTAAATTATTTTTTAAATTTTATGATAAATGATTATTTTAATTTTTTCTGATTTCGATCTTTTTTTATACGTAGTGGAACAAATTAAGTCAGATCATTTCTCTTGCATTTTGCTCATATCATTTGCAGCCACATGAATTAAAAAACTATTCATTAATTTGTGAAAAGCTAAGTAGGAATTATACCTTCTACGAAACATATAATTACGTTGATTCACACACCGCTTTTTCCAACTTTTACTACACGCTTCACGGACACCGGAAATTATGGAAAAGATCGAAATACACAATAATCCTTATTTAAAAAATATCTTTGATTAGATTACTAAAAAAGCGATAAAATTACTCTTTTCTGAATGGCAACACGTCTATCTTTCTAGTCAGTGCACTTCCTTTTGTCGCTTACTGTTCATTATGTATCGGTCTCTTATTACAACGATAACGCCATTATTATCAATGTGTCACATATGTTTGATTTTTCGCGTTTTATGTTAGAAAATAACAAAATAAAAAGTAATGCAAATATTCTATTCAGTATATTACTGTCTACTGTAACAGTTGGTTACCATGGCAATGTGTTACTAGTCAGAACAAGAAGTTAACAACTAAAAGAATTCCAAGTTTAGCACCGCCTACGAACTAGATTTCTAATTTCTTTGTATTCTAACTGTCTATCATAGGTTGAGGCATTTCAGTTTTTTTTTCTTCGTCTAAAATTGAGTTATTTATAGTTAGCTGCAGCGTGGAGGGATTTGGGGACTTTTAAAATATATACCATGAAGAAAAGAACAGGATTTCAGCTGTTTGGTTAATATGTTATTTTCGAACCGTTAAATTGAGGGGGTGGATCTAAGAAAATATCCACACAATTGCTTTTTTTCTCTGCAGGTGTTTTAGAAAGAGTCATTTTAAGAAGCAGAATAAAAACTATTTAATTCAGAATTTTACAACTAAGAATGACAGTATTTTTCTCTCTAAAAGTGAATGCCTTTTATAAATTAGAGAAATACTAATATTTTAGATATCTACTTTTCATTATTTAACATCTTAATATCCATATACAATTTTAATTTTTTACCTTTTTATTTGAAGCCTTTTTTGTTTGAAATAATGTACTTTAATTGAAAACATTTTTGTATGTATGTGTATAATGTGAGACCACATTTACTGGTATTACATGTTTTTAGCTTGAAATTTTGTATATTGAATCTACTATGGAATTAGTTTTTAGATTTACTTTTTTGTAAACTAAACATTTTAATCATGAATGTAAATTGGTTTTAATTAAGGCTTTATTGTCCCACATTTGTGATACAAGAAGTAAATAAATAGCAATCTACAATTTATTTGAGCATTAATTCCCATGTAAAAGTAGCAGCCACAAACCTTTATGAAATAAGTTATTTCGATATTACTTTTACAGTTAATATGCACAAACTCTTATCAAAAATGTATTATGATGTATTACTCATGATATATATCAAATATGCAGTTATATAAATATCTATATAATAAGATGTAATTAATATATATATAAGTAAGATGTAATTAAAAGGTTAATATAAAACAAAGAAGAAAGTACAACTTAATACCAAGTAATACTAAGAAGACAAAATCTAGAAAAACAATATAATATAATGTAAATATAAATAGAGATAAATATAAATAGGGAAAAGAGGCAGAGTAGTCCCTATGCATTTTCCATACATATATTATATTGTTTTTCTTGATTTTGTCTTCTTGAATTTTTGTCATATTGGTATTAAATTGCATAGTTTCTTCTTTGTTTTATCTTAATTTTCTAATTACATCGTACTTAATTTATATTGGCATGTCTCTCAATAGATGCTTTTGCGCTGGTTTTATTGCCTATAATATTTGTTGGTTGATTTGTATTTGATTTCTATTTTCTATACATTACATTACATTACATTACATTATATTACATTACATTACATTACATTACATTACATTATATTACATTATATTACATTATATTATATTACATTATATTACATTACATTACATTATATTACATTACATTACATTATATTACATTATATTATATTATATTATATTATATTACATTATATTATATTACATTATATTATATTACATTATATTATATTATATTATATTATATTATATTATATTATATTATATTATATTATAATATAATATAATGTAATATAATATAATGTATTACATTACATTACATTACATTACATTACATTACATTACATTACATTATATTATATTATATTATATTATATTATAATGTGTTTAAAAATGTCCTTTAAGATGTTTTTTTAATCATTTCTGTATGCACATATAATATATTCATTTAAGAAATAAAATTTTTGTGAGTAAATTACAGGGTTTCCTTTGTTTTTATTATATTTAGGTCATTTCTAGCATAAAAGTGGTAATTCAACCAGAATTTGTGTTAAATACTTATTAAACACCACAAAGGAACTGAAATTAAATAAAATTCAGGTCTCTTTAGCATTACTTTGAGTTGAAAAGTCAACATGAAGCCTATTTCAGAGTCACCACATTTTTTTCAACTTCTCAAACACTATTCTTCTGTTATACCACTTCCTGTGCAGTGTTTTCCTTGGAACATATCAGAAGTGTTTCCAATTTTTGTCTTTTCCTACGCCTACTGTGAAAATCCGAGCCGTTAGCAGCAGAATGTTCTCCGGTTGTTTGTTCCTCAGTTCCGCTACTGTAGATGGGGAAGTGCCCCAATGACAGGCTCTCTTTTTGCGGGTGCCCTGGAGCGTTTAGCCCCAAAAGTGGTAGGGAAGAAGGGATTTGTTTCTCATTTTTAAGTCCACTCTCATTAAAGACGACGGGACCTGACAGCAGTCCTTGGCACAGAAAAAAAGAACGTCTTTATTCACGACCTTTGTATCTGTCGGAAACAGTTCCACTGAGCAATTCGGATCTAAGTGGGAAATTCAAGATGCACCTAAATAGAACTAATTTGTAACTGGAGAAATTAAAGGTTGTTAGTCGGCTTTTTTTATGTACATACAATGGAAGTTTATTTTCAAAATTCATTAAAGTGTCAAGTTAAAATTTGATTTTGTTCAATTTTTTATGAGGTTGATTCTAGTGGTTGTATTTCTAATTTAAATTTATTTTTATCATATTGATTCTGTGCAAGCAATGAGTAAAAATCTGCCCATATAAAGCATCATAATGAATTAGAGTTTTACGTATAATAGTTACACGAATGAGTTTACGAAGTTTCAAAATAGTTAGTTTACGAATTTTGTAAATTACATACGATAGTTTTACGAATTTTGATAATTACGAATTAGTGTTACGAATTATGGTTTTACGGATTTTGTAAATTAAAAAATGTGACCCGAAATTATGTTAGAAAAAACTATAATATATATTTAATTGAAATTTCAGATTTGTATGAAGTTTTGCGTTTGTTTAAACTCGTTTTTATTTATTACATGTTCTGAAGCTTTACATTAACATTTTTAACAAATTTCATTAAGTACATAAATAAAATTTCTTGACTATCACTTCTTATAAAAACAAAGAAAGATTATATTTAGTGCTTTTTATGTTAATGTTGTGAAATATTTGACGAAATGAGGTTTTCCTCAGTATTTCATTAGTAATACCAATTTCGTACTTAATAAAAATTCATTAATCTATTATGAATAAACAATGCCAATATATACAATGACCTGATGAGCAAATAATAAGTGTTATTATTTTCATGTATAAGTTTGCTATTTGAAAATAATAAGATAGGAAGAATAATAAGATATAGCAAATAATAAGAGAATCAAAAATTCAAAAGATTAGAATATAATTTTACTCAAATAATAGAAAGAATATAGTATCATCCTGAGAAAAATTAATTTCAAAAACTTCATGCTAATATTTCATTTATATATAGAACTCATTTTAAATTAATGTAATGCCATCTTAATTTCAAAGTGATACAAATTTTGACAATGATTTAAAATTAATAAAATATTAGCGATTTTTTTCTTAAAAATTTTTTACGATATATGTTACCAAATAGACTTACACTATTAATTTTATGTTTACTAAACTGAGTTATTTTACTAACAAACAAAAAAAATCGAAATTTGGGCTGAAAAACTAATAAATGAAAATATCTTTTTATGAATAACTAAAATATTAAACATTATTTTGTAATGTAATGTTACAAAACATTATTTTGTAACAGTATTTTGTCTGAAATTCTTCCCTTTTGAGATAATACCTATTAAAAATAATCATAAGTAACTTACATTTAATTCAATTTTTATAAAAAATTAACATTGTAGAAATAAAAACGCAATTGCATAAACGAAACAACTGCTATAATAAGAGAATTTCAGAAAAAAAAACGAATTTAATGGTTATGTAACATTTTCAACGGAAAATTAGTTAATTTTTGATTATTTAGCAGTCGAAGAAATTTATTATCAGTTCACATGTTTAAAAATAAATTTTCATATTTAAAAATAATTTGTACAATTTTCTTATAGAAATTATAATTAAAATAACATGATCGCGCAAATGAATTTCACTATTACCTGCAATCTTAGTCCTTTATTAAGTCATATAAGAAAATATTTTATTGCTATTTCTTTTTTGAAATTATTTCTTTCCATTTCCAAAAATGATAAATATGTAAATTATGCTCAGACTGAGATAAACTGAAAAAAACCCTAATATTTTCACTAATTTGACAATTTCTTAAAAGCTTTATTTTATTATTATAATTATAAATTTGTATAAATTTTATTGCTCTCTCTAATTGGTTGCATTTTTTTCTTCAGTGTAGAGGTATAAATTTTTCTGTACAACATTTATATTTCAATTGGTTTTTCTAAGATATTCTAGTTTTGTCTAGGTGTATGCCTTTTTTCTTGGACCACCATGGAAAAGAAACAACAGAAAAAAATACATTAAAATAATTCTTCCAACAGAAAAGAAATACATTAAAAAATGATTAACATTTTTAGTACTTCTAAATTTTCTTTCGTGAAAAATCAAAGACATAATTATTCACTATTCATTGTTAACTTATAAAAATAAGTAAGATATGTTATAAAATAAAACATTCAATAAACTTCTAAAATTATTTTTCAAGATTTATTTTTTAACAAAATATTTATAATTTATTTGCAAAGTTTTTGTATAAAATCAAAATTATTATCAACTTAAGATTTAATATAAATTTGAGAAAAATATCGAAGATATAATAAAATCTGAAATTCAAAGTTAAAATTTTGATTGATTATATATATTCTACTTGTCATATATTTTTATAGTATTTAAATCAAAAATAGTGAAACAAATAACAGAAAAATTGAAAGTTGAATACAATAATCAGAATATAAAATATTTTCTAGTTAAATGAAAGCAATAAGAATTTCAATGAACTAAGGTACTTAATTAATATTTGACACAATTCTAATCTAATTATTGAGATTAAGTGAGAAATTGGTAAATGATCTAAGATAAAAACATCTTTAATTTTAAATAATAAAGAAAACATCTTATTCTATTTCTTATATTTTAGTCTCATCGTATTTTAGTTATTCATTGTTGTTATGTAGACATTTCATTTCAACAAAACTACATAGCAAAAACAACAGTAAATAAGCTTATTATAAATATTTTTACGTTATTAACTTTTTTTAAGTTCCAGTAATGTTTTTTCGGCAAAGGGTTTTTTTTTTTTTTAATTCATGCACATATATCATTGGATAAAGTTTGCACATATCTTGCCTATTAACTTTAGGATATTCAAAATTAACTGAGAGCAATTTTCTGCAGTGATTTATAGAGCAAGTGGGCAACAATGATTTGCTATTATTACAGTTGCAATTCTAGGATCATCACTAAGTAATTAATATAAGTTAAAATTCAAAAATAAATAATTTATAAATTTACAGTTAAAATACCTCAGGGCGTCAATGATACTTGTTTTTAATCATTGTTAAACAATGGGAGATGGCAGCTTTTTATTTTACATACACATCTGTTGAGGTGAGAGCTTGAGAGTTCTTTCATTGCGGCACATGAAAATGATCAAATTTCTCTCATAAGTTAAAATGTCATGGATGCATAAGTGCCTTACAAAATTATCACCTATTCTCTAAGCGATATCAAATGAAAAGACATTGATTTTAAAGGTAAGTAAAAAAATCATAAAAGTTTCAATGATGCTCATACTTAAACATGTTTATTTTATAAAAAATACTGGTGACTTAAGTTTATTAATAAAAACAACACAATGGAAATAGTTACTGATTTTTAGTTATAATAAATTTATTATTTAATAATAATAATTACTAAACATTACTTTAACTGTATTTTGAAAGCAATCATATTAGAAATGAATTAATATCTACAGTTAAAGAACCCATATTGAAGTGGAAATTATGAACTGAACGTTAAAACAACATGTTCTTCAAATAATCTTCTTAACCTTGAGTTTTTCACAATTTCGGCTATGTATAGTAAATATCTGTCTAACCCAAAATCTCTCTCATAATTCAAAAAGAAAAATGCGTATTCCAACCCCTCTCGCACATGTTCTGTTCATGTCTCGTTTGTCTTTGGTATTTCCGTTCATCTTCGAAAGAATATGTGGAACGCGTGAACTATTTCATCTTGTTCTTTTCATTCGTATATCTATTCCAGCCATCAGTAATGGAACTTTGGAGATCATGTTTCATAACGCTTCCAGTTCATCCCAAACTCTCCAGTTGGCGCAATTTTATTCCTTTTTGAGGATTAAAGGCCAAAGATGTTGGTGTACCGTTACCCAGAAGCTTGTTAATTATCTTGTCTCTAGATTGGTATGGTTCGTTAAGAACGAATCTTCATGTTGTAAGGTATTCCTTTTTTTAAGAGAAATTTAAGAAAGAGAATTATTTTTCCGGAAACCTGAAACAATATCTTGACGTGATCTGATCGCCAAACACATCCGCTATTTGATTTAAGAAATAAATAATGACTTAAACCAGGTTTTATGAGTAATTGCTGTGTAAAGAGAAACGTAAATAATTTGTATGTTGATGATATTTTTATACTTTTTAAAGAGAATAAAAAATATTATTAATTTGTCTATTTAGTGAATGAAAAACAAAACTTTGTTTTATATGTATTTCTTTTTATGTTTTCAATATAAAAGGTAAATATTCAAAAATATATATTCACAACGATGATCTCTTTAAATCTTCTGTTAATTATTAATTCATTAAATTGTTAGTGATATTCTTGATGATATTTTTTAATTATGTTTGCTTCATTGATTTGATTTGATTTTCGAATATTATTAACAGTTTTTACATGAAGTGAATATAATTCAAATACTATATTAATTCCATAAAAATTCATTTTTAATCTATTTGTAAATTAATAAATCTTGCTAATTTTATTTACCTTCTTTACATATACTTCAGAGAATTTTTTATTTTATTCGCTATGCTATCATATTCAAAAACATATGATATTCTTATGATATCATATAGTTAAGTGATACTTAACTATATGATATCATAAGAAATTTACTGTTTGAAATGTTAAATTGACTAGCAAAAAATCTTCTAATGATCTCATATTTTAGACGTACTCTTTTATATTTACGTTTTGGCAACAAATTTGATTTTTTAAGAGTTCAATCATCGAAGAAATTTTACTCAAAAAAGAACATAAATCTAATAGTAAATGATTTTGGCTATCATGTTGGAATCAAACCAAACTAATGAATGAAATACTAAATTTTTTTAAAATATTGTGTTTTCAATCATTGATGATACTATTATTTTCCAAATTCGTAAGATTTCGTTAATTTGAAACATATTTAATGAACTTAATCTGTACTTCATTTGTTTCTCATGAAACAAGGTTAATTAATGTTATTTTGTATCTAAAAGTAATTTATATTGATAAATACCACTATTTTTTGAAATTTATAAGCAATTGTAATAAAAGTAATGGTAGTATCAGATAAATGATTGATTTATTGTCTTTATTCAGCAATATCTCGTTCCTTTTGCTAAACATCAGTAGATGATAATCTGTCTTTGTGCACGGAATATTTTATTTTTTCTTTTTGAAAATGTGTGTGTTCTCACACAAAAAAGAAAGCTTACATGCTTATTTTAAGAAAATGATTTCTACTTCGTTACTAGTAAACTATTAGTCCTCGAAAATTCTGTCGAAAATAAATTGTTTGCTAACGTATTGTTAATTTGATTTAAAATTCTTTTACAATTATTTAAGTTGACTTTTTATCATCTTATATTTGAAATAGTCTCAATTTCTTTTTGCAATTAAAGACTCAGTGAATCTCTATAGTTATAATCCAGAATATGGATTTTAATTGTGACTTATTTATGTATATGATATGTATATTTGTAGCGTTATTTTTAAAAAATATTTTTAATAAATAAAATGTTTGCATAAAGATTGAAACAAAACTTCATTTTTTAAGTCAATCATTAGAAATGATTATGTAAATTCATTAAACTATGTATTTGCAAATATAACATTTTTTAAATTATCTGATACAGCGAAAAAGGATTCTTATAAAGTAGTATATATTCAAAAACCTTAAATTTTAAGATTTAAAATCCATTCATAAATTGCATTTGAAAGAATGAATTTCATAACTTGATTAATATCATTTATTTAAAAAGAAAATAATTTCGCAATGTCATTCATATTCATATTCGCATCAACATATTCGTATGCTTTATCATAACCTTTGTCAAAGAAAATCCAAATTTTTAGATAAAAACTTTCAAACTCTCGATTTTTTTTAATTAGTCAAAAAATAATAGAACTCACTATATGAATAAAGACGTCTTATTCATTATTATAGTATATGAATTAGAGATTTAAAATGACATGGACAAAAAAATGAATTTATGATATTTGTGTGTATCTCATTATTATATATGAAACATTTCATTGAGTCGAAATTTATTTATTTGCAGTCTCTAAAAGTATTACATGAATATTAATTTAATTTACAATATAAATAAATTCTGCAATTTTTTGCTGTTCCCTTACAGTCCAACCACTCTGTAGTTAGAGATTTTTGATAGAAAATATTTTACATTTTGTATGTTTGTTTGTCATAATAAGGCCATCTTTTGTACATTACAACTAATTTGGTTTATTAATATAGTTTTATTTTGGATTTTAAATCATTATAAGCAGTTGATTTTGTAAAAACACATTATAATGTAATAAATATTAAAAAAACAAAAATAATAACAATGTTTTTAATATCACATAAATTTGAATTAAAAAATAAAATAAACTTCTTTGAATGTGATCAA
>JAPDSC010090292.1:15768-29354 GCA_026290005.1 Latrodectus geometricus | reverse complement strand
TCTCTCTCACCTTTATTTTCCAATAATACTTAATATTTCAGACGTACTTATTTATGAAAACATATTAAAATTAACAATACAATTTTAAATTAAATAACAATCCTACTTACAATATTCTTTGATATGAATACATAATACATTTTCCTTCAGAAATATATGGTAAAATTACCATCGTAAATCATTTTTTTATAAATTATTCAAAATAAAAAAAGCTCAGTTTAAATTGTTTAAAATACTTATTTAATTTCCAATAGAACATCATGACTAGAGAGTTATAAATTATATATTTAATTTTGATAAACAAATTAATTATAGAAATTTTCAATTTTTTAAATTTAATTTTGAAATTAAATAGATAATCCTTAATTTATATAAAAATTTTAAACTAGCGAACCATACCATTCTGTCTCTTTGATCCTCAATAGCACTAAGCAGATTGCTGAACTCTTTTAAGGCGCCAGCTATAAAAAGAAGAAAACATTTTTCAATTTATTAGAAAAATTATAAAATAGTGTAAAATTTTGAATTAAAAAAAAATTAAATACTTACTTCATTATGAATACGAAACTGCAACATATTATAATTACAATCATTAAATATTATAAAATTTTTTTGAAGATTTCATTTATGATAATTTGAGAAACAAATTGAAATTTTTATGTATTGAACAATTTTAAAATAATATTTACAATATTAATATATATTAAAATTACTTTAATTTATACATTATTAAGCTGAAAATATATAATTTAATTGATTTCAATAATAATTTGTAAAATTTAAACTGTATGGGTAAATTTGTATGTAATGTTTTAGGTTTTATTCTTCAAATGTTGAAATATTGTTTCTATTTTCTTCACTAGATGGCACCACAATAGAAATCCAACGAAGTCTCAAAGTAGAGAACATGTGGATATTAAGCAACGGTCAAAAATGTTTTTTCGTGTTAATACGAAATGCTATAAAAATATCTCTAAAAGACAAGCATATTTTCTATTTTTCCAATAAGCACTTTTTTTTAATTGGGTTATTATGAGAGTAGAAAGTGATATTTTCATTATTTCCAAATTACTTTAAACAAATACAAATATTTTCACATTTTTCGGTTAATGCTAAATATAAACGTAATGACACATTCTATTTTTGAAATATATTCATTACCACAATTGTAATTGTAACTCATTCCAACCTTGAATCCTTCCTGATAATTATTTATGGCCCCTCAGGAAGTTCAACGTGCCAGAAGCAAAATGTTTTGAAACATGTCTTTTTATCTATGATATTTATATATTAAAAAGTAAGGTCCAACCAATACTTCAGTTTTCTATAGACAGATTATTAATTTAATAAAAATCATAAAAATAAAAATGCAAAACGCATCATTGAAAGCAAATATGCACAGAGCAATTTGACACAATTTATTGAAAACACAAACAGCTTATACGAATACAAATAAGAAAGTTGGCTTTGGCTTTAAAAGCAGCAAAGATCGATCAACATAAGTGGCCGCGAAGATCTGCTTATCACCTAAAAATTATCATATACATGTTTTTCAGACTAAGTACGGTAGGGAACACTTAGTCATTTTGATTTGTTCAATCTCAAGCACAAATATAAGGCTATTATAAGAGCAGTATTAACAGCCAAAGAATGATAAAGGACAATGTCTACATATCTTTTTAATAATGTAGCAAAGGATCTCTACTAGTAGTTTATTACATTCACTACAATTAACTTTTGAAAGAAATATATGACAGCAAATCATTTAAATGAAACTCACAAAAAAAGTTGCAACAACTGGAAAAAATTGCATTTTGTATACCTTGAGTTTCATTTCTTAAAAAGCACACGAGAGTTGATACGACTTTGCGTAAATGCTCTAAGAGAATTTATAAAATACATTTTCAGAGTAAATGCTTTAAGAGAATTTATAAAATACATTTTCAGAGTAAATGCTTTAAGAGAATTTATAAAATACATTTTCAGAGTAAATGTTTTAAGAGAATTTATAAAATACATTTTCAGAGTAAATGCTTTAAGAGAATTTATGAAATACATTTTCAGAGTATCATGAAAAAAATGTGCTTAAAACAGTAAGAAATTTAGCAAATTAAAAGCATTACAAATTAAGCGTTGAATTATAATTCCTAAAAAAGACTTTTTGGAATTTAGAAAATTAGGTAAAAAAACTTTTTGGAAAATTAGAAAAGAAATAGATGTTAACAAAATTTTATGCATTTGAGATATTTCGAATTATTTAAGTGCAAGATCAAAAATTAACATTTATAATTAATATTAATAAATAAATTTAATAATCAATTTTTCCATCATAATATAAATAAGTAAAGATTTTAAGGATTGAAAAGACTGGTTAACACACAAGTACCATCAACAATAAATCTTTCTTAATTTATTAACACAATAAAGAAACACTGTCAATATCTGAGCTAGATTTCAGCTAATATTGAATATCAGCAGAGAGCCATATTTTTACAATTCTTAACTTCACTAATTAGCATAAATAAGGGAATCAATAATCATCTTTCCAAAAGCTATCAGCAGACAATAATGCTTGTATTTAGTGTTCTGGCAGGTTTCGCTTGTACTGATATTTTTTGCACACGAAGATTAGACTAGGATCAAATATATAAAACGGATTCTTAATCAGCGGGAACATCGAAATATGAGATAGGAATCAAATCCATGAGAGAACTATTGATCCAAAGACAAGAACGCTAACTTCTCAGATTCCAGGTTACTGTCCTGGCGGGAAAGAGCATCTCATATAGAATAATATGCGAAAAAAAAAAGAAAATTAATATAAATAATACACATGAAAAAGACGGGTTAAATAGTAATTTCTGTAGAATTTGAGTAAACAAATATGGAATATTAGTTGCACACAAACCAATTATTAGCATTATTCGCAGCAGATTATTAATACAAAGGCTCATAGATCGATATCAGTTGCCTATTATAAACGTCCGAAATACTGCAAATTCATTACTTTACAATCACTGCTGTCCGATACATAGATAGGAATATTGAATGAAGCAAATCATATTTTCAATAGTTAGCTTTAATTTTGATTTAAATTTTAGAAAAATATTTCCAAAATTTTCATTTTAAGAAAAGGGATAAAAGGATACATAAAAAAAGCCGTATAAATTAATATTCTAATAGTCTTGTGAAAGTTACGATTTATAAATAGCCACATTTGACAAATATGCTATTCAATGAGATTAATACTTAAATAAATAGAAATTTGTCGCTTTAATATAAGAACTATGTATAATTTTATACTAGACCATAAAATTCTAAGCGATTTCATTCAAATTAATTTTATCATTTTGAACAAAATTAATAAAAAACATTTTAAATTTTTTTTCTTTCTTAAAATTTTGAGTTTTGTTTGTAAAGTTATATAAAATAGTTTTTTTAATGTGGGAAAAAAACTGTAGCCTAGGAATTCTTTTGATTTAGCTCACATAGTTTTGGTAGTAAAAAGGTAGTTTTTTCAATATTTAATACATTTTGTAAATTTTTAATATAGTAAATAATATATTTTTTAATTTATATGCAATTCAAAATTTAGAGAATTTTATTTTCATATAATATAGAAAATTATTGAATTTTTTAATTATATAATTTGTTGGTCAACGGTCATTTTGTACAAAAATTACTGATTTTTTTCCTTAACTATCTAGTTTGTTGCTCAATACTCATTTTCTGCACACGAGTGCTAGTTAATTAAAACCTACAGTAGTTTAAAGTGAATTCCTAACCATTACAAACATTCACGCCCAAGGGGAGATTCGAAGCCATGAACTTTTGAACTAAAGGCCAAAATGCTGACCATTCAGCTGCCAGTTCGACCTTAATTATCAGGATTAATCTTAGAAAAATAGTTCACATCTAATGGAATGGACTGTGTGCATGAATCTTAAAATAACTTAAACTATAAAATACATCGAGGATAATAACTGAAGTGTTATTGTCCTCGATGTTAGTAATATTCTAAAACTTCAAACTAGACATTTTATGATTGTAAATTGTAGATTATATAGATTTCACATCCTTTTCAATATGTACAATACCTCAGGGAGTGGTTGGAGCCAGGATTTGGGTCTTCTCTGGTTTCAAACTCTAAATTGGAAGGTTCAGGTTATGCTGCCATCTATGAGCCAAAAGTCGTACTTCCACCTTCGTTTAAGGGTGCTTTATTAAAAACGGAAGACGCTCCCTCTCTGACTTTATTCGCCTAGTCTCTCTGACGGGCGGGCTTGGCTTTGCCAAGTGTCATTAACAACAACAACAACAACAAGCTTTTATTTAAATTCAGTTCTTTTAAGAACATTACCCATTTCCCACTAAGCATAAATAAAAATTATTATTTTGTTTCCGACATGAAGTTATGTCGATACGATGTTCAGGCATTTTAATCACATTCTTTAAGCAAAAATAAAGCGAACAATTCAAAAATTCAATTATTCCTTCTTCTGGATATTTTTGCTATGTTATCATAAAATAACCGGAGAGCTTTCTTTAAACTAATAGTAACTAATGAAGAATATTGTAATTATTATTAAAACTAATTTTTGTGAAAACATAATAATTTATGTGGCCAAAATAATACTTCGAAGATAAGACTATGATATCGGATTTTTTAATGAATTATGATAAAAGAGAAGATATTTTGCGGATTAGACACATATGTTACTGAATTCGTATCAACAAATTAATATTCGTAGATACGAATTCAGTCCATTTCGAACCAAACATAGTAAAATTTCTAAGTTGTATAGCAAGTTGCCGCATTAATTTTCTATTATCTATTAGCAATAATGAAACACGTTTAAAGGAATTAAAGTACTATCGAAATATTAAAAAATTATTCCGAATGAGCTTCTCGAACACTATAAACTCGAATGTAGTACAGTTTACTGGCTCTTTTATGCGAAGTGAAATAGTCTGGAAAAGCCACCAGAAAAGAAAATGCAAGTGCATCGCCGAATTCGACATTTAATCGCTTTTACCATTTAAAACGTGATGAGAGCTTGCGTTCGAAAACCCATTTAAAATGAGGAACTTAAGGCGTAATATTAAATTACGCCTGAAATCCGTTGGAAGCAAGCATCGATTTGGCAGCTGCCATGGCAGCCACTACAAGTTTGCAGTTTGAGAGAGCATGGGAAACTACGTCTATGTATCGGATCCACTTAAAAAGATTTGCATGCATTTGATCTGGAGCTCTTATTGGTTTGGAGCTCCAGTTTAAATCGAATCTTTAAAGTGCTTTTCCGATGTTTGACAACTGCATCTCATTAGGCACAACATCTGAAATAATAAAAGCTTCTTCAAAATTCATTTAGTCTCTACCAATGGTAATAATCAAGGGACCTTAACGACATTATTATCATAAAGTAAAATAAAGTTGTTTATCTTTCTTTAGAATTCAACATTTAACAGATTATACGAAATTAGATGGGTAGAATTTGATGGACAATATTATGATAGAAATCCCCAAAATAACTTACGCAGATTAACTAGCGGATAAAGAAGTTTATAATTCAAAAGTAAAATAAATATGAATAATGAATTCATTTTCCTAATTTAAAAAGGAAATATCGGTCATGAAATTTGAATAACTTACTATAACAAATGCATTTCATTCTTATCTGCAAAGGATATATGTAAATTACCAATTGTTTCCATTTCTTTATAAAAAAAATATCATCGAATAAGATAAATAGTTTTCTGTGTCGGGCAAAAACGTTTTTTTGAATGCATATTAAATTATTATGTAAGACTTTTATGAGTCAAAATGTTTTGAATGAGAAATTGAAATAAACATTTAAGTATTTAATGAGAAAGGGATATTTATTTTTTATATATGGCAGTTGCAATTTTGCGTTCTTTAAATTTAATTGATAGAATTATCACATTTTTTATTAGCTTCGATATGTTAAATAATTTATTTTAATATATATAACAAAATTAAAAATAATTTTTCCAAAACTAAATTAAATTGGCTATTTGCTTAGTGATTAAAGTTGTTCAACAAAAAACACCAGTAAAAATAATACCAGAACAACTTAGAAAAGACTGAACAAATGCAATATTATTTAAAAATTATTCCTCTACCAAGATTTGAATTTAGGCCCATTGGATGGAAAAACTAAATACCAATTTTATTTTTAAAACGCAATATCTTTATAAATGTAGAAATGAAAATATGAAGACAGATGGACAAAACAGAGTAAACAATCGGTAGAGTTTAATCAGTTTTATATTAAGCCTTGGTAGTAAGAACCTATTTTAGAATGGATTCAAAGATTTTATCCTGTCAACTGTTTAATTACAATTCAATTTAGTTTAATCCTATGTCACTTTTTACATATCAGAAGTACTTTAAATGAAATCTACAGTTTAAAAAGTGGACTTTTAATTCCCCAAACAACCAATAAGTAGGAATAGAACCCACGAACTTCTAAATTGAAGATTGGAACAATAATTATTTAGATACCAATTACGCCAAGTTAACAGACTTTATGGTTCATCAATTTGTGAATTCGCCTCTTGCCATGGGGGTAAATGTTTATAGTGCTTTAGAATATTTTAAATAGTATATTCTGCTGTCATTAAACCTACGTGTACAAAAATAAACCGTGGTAAGATAAACAACCAAAGCAAATCAAATACTAGTTCAGCTTGAACGTCTGCTAGAATGTTTTGGACTTCAAATGAAGTGCGTGAATTCGACTCACGAAGAGATAGTTTTTAAAATGAGATATCACACACATAAATAATTAACGAATTTTATGAGCATAACTACCTATAACTATATTGTAATTTTCCATACATTAGTTTGGGGAAAAAGAAATCCATTATTTTTACGTGAACTTTATGTAACTTTTTTTGGATTCACTTTGTAAAAAGGTTTAAAACAGCTTTCATGTAGATTTTTAGGTCTTGAGCGTTACAACTGCTGACATGCGGTTAACTTCGATCCTTTTTGATATTTTATAGACATTTTCGACGATGCTGTATCCACATGCGAGGTGCATCTCTAACATCAAAAATACCCGAACGGAATCGAAGAAACCAAAATTGTACATAACTGGTTGTTACAGTCTTATATAGGACGATAAACACCTTTCACAATTTTAGCAACCCGGCTATATTTTTCGCCGTTACAAGAGAAAAACGAAAATGTATCGAATTTTCTGTTTGTTGTCTTCCATTTTTAAAACCTTGTACTCGTAACTGAATTAATCAAACATAAAACCGCTAGAGGATATTTTAGTGTCAAATGTCACCTTTCCAACGAGCATAAATCTGAAATTGTTTGATAGATACCTCACGAGATATCGATCACGACAGACGTCTACCGAAAAAATAATGGATTACTTTTTCCCCAAACTAATATTTACAATGCGTTTTCCATTCAAAGCAGAATATGAAGTCTTATTTCAAACAAAATAATGTGTACATATAGTCAATTTTTTACTTTAAATCATGTTCTGTCATGAAATCAGTGCACTACTGACATTTAAATCTAATGATTGATTGATTGATTGATGGTCTCATCCGGTTTGCTTTCATATTAGCAATACATATATTTCACAAAACTAATTTAGCATCTTATCGTATGAGGTTCAGCCATTCTAATCACATTCTTTAAACAAAAATCAAGAGAATAATTAAAAAATTCTATAATTCCTTCTCCTGGATATTTTTATTATGTAATCATTTTTTGGGAACTATCGTCAAGATCGCAGAGTTTTCTTTAAACTAATACTAACAAAGAAGAATTTTGTTATTATTATTAACACTAATTTTTGTGAAGCCATAATAATTTATGCAAAATAATACTTCTAAGATAAGACTATGATATTGGAATTTTTAATTAAAGAGAAGATATTTTAAAAAAATTGAAAAATAATAAAAAATTAAAAAATCGATAAAGAAAAATACAAATTTATCATAGTAAAATTTCAGTAACTCCACAAATTCCACTGATAAAATTATTTATTTCTGACATCACGTAAAGCAAGAAATATATAAAAAGAACGGCATAAATTGTATAATACATCCAATTAAAACAAAAAGAATAAAACTGGTTTTTAGATGTTTAAATACCAAAGCAAAATTATGAAAATTCTGATCAATAAATTTTCTACAAAACATTTATACAAAAACAATTTCCACAAATGAAATGGTTTTCATAAGGATATTTTCATATTTTAAATCGGGGGGGGGGGGAATCGCGAGAAAAATGCGTTACGGCTGAAAGTTCTATTCTGCTAAAATTAATTTAAAAAAAATTAAAAAATATTTAACTAAATTACAACAAGGAAAATTATATGAAATGCAAATGTAGTATTATTTATTTTTCCTTTTGATATAATGTATTTAATATTGAAATAAATTTTAATATATAAGACACCATATTGAGAGTATATCATAACAATTGAAAACATTCAGCATCTACCTCACTTACTGTCTTCCGGAAAGATTTTTCAAAGACTGGGTCTTATTTGTGATTTGCGAGCGAGAGAACCTCGAAAAGTTTACAGAATTCATCGCAACAAATGTGTTTGCAATAAATGAAACCAGCATTTCTTTTATTCTTCAATAAAAATTGTGATCAAAACTAGTATGTTCGCTGAATATTAAAGACTTATAATATTTATCTTCTAAGATATAAAAGTATTTTAACTAAATCTCTCATAAATAAAGCAATTCGCACAATCCTGAACTTTACCATTCTGCTTTGATGAACGAATAGCGTCATAGTGATTTGATCTGTTTAATAAATCGCAGTTCAAATATTCTTTGCGTACGAAAGCTAATTCAACCTAATTCTATGATTTAAAATGGTTTTTGAACTACCAGAAACATCTGTGCTCGAGGTGCGATATATAACGTCATTCTATAAAGTGTTGAAATTTTAAAACGAATATTGTTACAGGTGTTTGAAAGGAGATTTCAATGCCATTCAAACCGAGATATTTTTATCTACCTTTTCCGCATAATTTGTACAGCAGGGAAATAACATTTCTACAAGAAATTGAATTAAAATATAACAATTGTCAATTAACAAGTACAACAAATAAATAACAAGTATAATTAACAAATATAACAATTAACAAGTAGTACTTTCTCTTTACAAATCGTTATCCAACTTAAACTTTCTATACTTAATATCTCAAGCAAAGAACATCAATTAATTCGTGCAAACTTATGAGAGTTAAAAGTGTTTATTGCAATTTTAAACGTCACTTTTCTGAGTCAATACATAAAACCTCAATATAGAAAACTTTAAAAATTGAAGTTGCAGTTTCCTTCATCACAATAATATTTGTCTTTTTGTCATTATAAAGTTTAATAACAAACTATGTCCCATTAATATTTCCTTTTATTTTTTGGCTGCCTTAATAAGAATTCCATAGATCACAACAAATGTGAGCATTAGAATGAAACAAGGAAATTTTAAACGATATTATACAAATATAGCATTCTCACATCAATTGTTTATTAACTAGCTTTCTTAATTAAGGTAATTCTTTGTAAGTTATTCAATTACTGTTACATTTCAGTTTTGAAAAAACATGATTTTATAAGCTTTGTTCCAGTGAAATTTTTACAAACCATGCCTTTGGCTCTGCGATCATGCAAAATGTACTTCATCAGCATATGAAGGAATAAAATATTTAATGTTTAGGAATACATTTTTATGATAAAATTGAAAGGATTTAGAATTTCTTCAAACTGATTCTAACATGATTCTGAAGTAAAAAAAAATTTAATTTCTTTTCGAAATTTGATGATTGGTAAAGCAACTAGAGGAACAACTTTAAATTCTTTTCGAAAAGTTTCAAATCATTACAGAATTCGTAAAAACTTTTAGAAAAGGACACTTCTCCAAAACTATAACTATAATAAGTTTCAAAAATAAGCTCTATCTCAATTTAAAAAACTAAAATAGCCTTACAGGACTCTGAAAGGAAAAACGAAATCAAATCGTGATGTGCTTGTATTAATGTCCAGGGGCTCCACCACACCAACTTGAACTGCAACGAATAATAAGACTGCCAATTATGGAATAGATAAAAAATTTAGCTTTTAATTTTGTTTGAACATGCATTCATTGCAACAATGAACACTTACAAAAAAAACTTTTTGTAGTGAATTTTCTTCAGTTACGGATCAATCACCGATTTCAAACTTCATTTTGATAGTAAAATATTAGTTTTAACCTGATATTGAGTGAACTATAACTAAAGCACACAACTGTTCTGAATTTTTGTGGTCTGTCGCTTATGACTTTTAAGAAAGCTTTTCATAAATAATGAGCATATTCCCACAAAGAAAAAGAAGGAACCAGAAAACTCTCAGGCACGCAGATCAACTTATATTATTTTTCAAAATGCAATGTTATATCCATCTTAATATGCATGCAACTTAAAATATGTGAGGGATTGTGATAACTGCGTTTATCGCTTTATGATCACTTTTTGAATATGAGTATTGGAGACATTAGTTTTTCGATCTAAAATGCGCTATCTTAATCAAATGGCCATTATGAGCGATTTTGATTCCCTCAATATATGTCAAAGATTTCATATTTTAAAAAAAAATCTTTTATCAGTACATGCTGCATATAGTAACAAAATATGCACTGATATAGTATATAACTGTATAATAATATATTTATTCAAGTAATATTTAAAAAGCTTGAAACTTGATAATTTTATACAGAGTGTTTGGATCGCGGTGGCCTGGTTGGTTAGGGAGTCATTTTTGCTACCAAAAGGTGGTGAGTTCGAATCCCGGCTTAGCCGAAGATCCGTCGTGTTCACTAATGGCGACTGGGGCATGTAAAATCTGTCGGGACGCAATGTCCTCCATGTCCCCATTACAAATTAATACCTCTGGGAGTGGTTGGAGCCAGGCTACGGGTCTTCACTGGTTTCAATCTCTCAATTGGAAGATTCAGATGGTGCTGCTCATCTATAAGCCAAAAGTCGTACTTCCACCTTCGTATGAGAGTGCTCTATTTAAAAACGGAAGACGCTCTCTCTCTCTCTGATTTCATTCGCCTAGTTTCTTAAACGGGCTGGCTTGGCGTTGCCAAGTGTCATCAGTAACAACAACATAAAAAGTGTAATAACTGGATACAATTGCTAAATTTCAGTAAAACTTTTGATCTTTGAAAAATTGTAAAAGCATTAGTCTATATAAAGCGCTGCCAATAAATTTAGAAAATGTGGAAAATATTAAAAGTTTCCAATTTTCCAGCATTTCAATATGATCGAAAACTAAAATTCATAAGCCCTAAGTGTCTGTACTGAATGTAATTTTTAGTTTATTCAACAAACTAGATAGAAAAGCATTTGTTTATTAGTATCTGTCCTATCGAGATGGAAGTAAATTTTCAAATTTTGATTAATTTTTTTTAAATTATCTACTCATTATTTCAGTACACAATGAAATTAGGGAAGAAAAAACTAATTATAATTCCAAAATCTTCAGTATCTTACAGTTTGAAAAAACACATGGTAGAAAAAAATAATTTAAAAATACAACTATTTCTTATCTTGTAACCTATTTAAAATTAGTATCTAATAAATAAATATAGATAATATTCTGACTGCAAATACAATAGAACAAAAAAAGGTATTGCAACAATCCCTTCTTTCCGCATGAGGTTGTTACGGAGGAGCATTGTTAAGCATATTTATTCTTAAAACATTTCTACAAAAATATATATAAGTAAAAATGAGAAAATTAGAGAACATATTTCAAATCCCTTACCTATCACAACTTCATCATCAGTTTGGCTACTTCCTATGCATTCTAATTGAAAGTTTTTCAAGGTGTTAGCCAGATTTCTTTGGGCTCTCGACAATTCTACAAAAATAAACACCAATTAATACTGAACTCATTATAATAGTCAGGACACAGTATAATAAGTATAAAAAGAAAACACACCTTTGCTCTGTTAAAATACTAGAATATCGGTGTAATCTACAAATTATTGATTTTAAAATATGTTCCTTGCAACTGTTGAATGAAAAGTTTTGTAATGATTAAATGATTACAAGTAACTACTACCATTTTAAAAATTTTAATACGACTAAATTCAGCGTATGAAGCAACATTTTAGAAGGTTAGAAAGTTTAAATAGCTTATACACTATTTATAGGCTTTATACACTATTTATTTTTCATAAATTTTTGCACTTTTTAAAAACTTAAGGATTTTTTTAAAATTTTATTTCAAAACGATTTTATTTTAAATTCAAGAAAAGAAATCCTTTTTATGAAAATATAGAAAAAAAATGTCTTGAAAATATAGTAATAATATAATAAGTTCTAATATTCCTACTTTCTTTCTATGTATAAGATATATTTTCATATATATGACATAAATAACGAACAACAATAACCCAACAGAAGGTATTTATGCAATTAAAAACATTTTGCATGTACTTAACTGATATAAATGTATTTAATTTTAATAATAAATAAAAAAGTAATTTTTTTTACAGATTGCATTTATGCTTTGCTAGTTTAACAATGAAAACACTCTTGCATAGAACACAATAAAGGTTTTCTTGAAATCTAAATCACATCAATACAAATGAAATTGTATTCTATTTTATAATAATAAAATAATAAAAATCAGGCTTTTTTATATTTTTATTAAAACTAATAAACATGAAGATCAGACACGCATAAGAAATTTTTCAATTTCCCATTACAATGCACAATGATTAAAAAACGATAAATTGTTTATTTATAAACTATAGCATATGGAAAAGAATAACTTCACATCGCGTGGCATTACAATACTAAATATATTTCAGAAAATTATCATTTTCAATTGAAATACTAAATGAACATCTTATTTTCCAGGAATCATATCTCTATAAGTTTTAAGAATTTCTATGATTTATTTTTGTCCGAGTTTTAGGCACTCATAACATAAGCGTATAAAATCATTGCATTTAGCTCAATTAAAAAAAAAAAATATTTACACAAATGTTTTCTTATTTCAAACTGAAAAAAAATACTTAAAATACAATAAAAAGAGATAAAAAAAATTTTCTTATTATTAGCTTGGACACTTGAATTGACAGAAATTATTTTTTCTGCTGCAAAATATTATTTATAAGCAAAAAATCATTAATTTAAAAAATTGTTACTATATAATTTTAAATACAATAATACATAAAAACTTACTGTAATAAAAAATGTACAATAAATAATATTAATATGTTCAAATTAAATTGAGTACTAAAAATAATATTTCAACTTTTATTCCTTCCTCTCATAAAAATATAAAGAATATAATTTTCAGGATTAAAATTGACGAAAAAAATGTAATTACTGCTCTATACATTTAAAATCCAAACCTATCGAGAATACATTATGGAGAAATTCCAAAACTACTTATATTTTTAAAATTTATGCATTTTTACTTGACTAGTCAAAATATATAATTTAATACATTAGCAAACAAAGAACTAAATAAGAAGCACTCATACGCATGCGCGAGTATATATAATATATATATAT
>JAPDSC010090292.1:0-15668 GCA_026290005.1 Latrodectus geometricus | reverse complement strand
ATATAAACTTTTAGTTTATGTATTTGCTCTTTCATAGTTTTTACAGTTATTAAATTCTAAACTTAAATAAGATTGACAAATAAAAAAAAAGAAAAGGATAACAATATAATAAAGTTCAACACATAAACCAATAAGCAAAATATTAGATTCAAAATTTTTAATTTCAAAATATGAAATAATCTGTACGAATATTTAACAGAGCTATATATTATTAATTCAATATATTATTTTTAGCGACAAAATAAATAAAGGATGTTTACAAGTATGGAAATAGACTATTTCCACTTAAAATAGCGCAGTTTTGAATCGAAGAAAGGAATACAAAAAGTTCTCAAAAAATTTGTAAGTCCTTACACTTTTATGCCAAAAGCAAAAGGTAAAATAATAAAAGCATCTGCGTCATGGTCTGAAATATATTCAACAGCAAATGGTAATTACTTCGCATTTCACCACATACAGAAAACACGACGTTGACACAATTTTCTGAGTTGTGCGGTATCGACCCCATAGGCACTTTTAATATCACCTTAGCACGCCAAGAGCTACGAAATACCCAAGCTGCCTCATTTATTCACAAGCGCAGCGTGAGATTAGAAACCTTACAAATCACTTTTTCCGTAAAGTGCGTTAAAATGAAACAGGAAGGGGCCGAAAAATGGATATTAAATCATTTGTTAGTTCATTGGCAACATCTTGAACATAGCTTTGACTAAAATGCATTTAATTTTTTTAAAGGAACGTAAAAATAAGTCTGTTCTAATTTTATTATTTTTTTTTTTTGTAACTATACAAAATAAATTAAAAACTTGAAAATGTTAACACCTAATATTTAAAATAACTTAGCATTTACTAAAGAAAAGAAAGCGTGATAATAAATATCTTCCAAAGAATAATTTGCTTAAGGCAAAAATACAGCTAAATTTTTAGAATAGTTTTATTTACTTAAAGATTAAATGCTTTGGAAATTTTATATATATATATATATATATATATATATATATAAACTACTAAAATTCGTTATTATATAACAGTATAATCCAATATTCAATACGGAAAACATAGATTTAGTCATGCATTTATATTAAAAACAATTTAAAGTACGTAATAACGACAAAATGACCAATACTATCGCCGAAATAAACTATAGGTTTATGTAGGCAGTTTTATTTAAATTTAATAATGTATTTAAGTTTAAAATTTATATTTGAAATCTAACTAAGATTTATTTAGATTCAAATCTCATTCGTTTAGGCTGCTTAATATTACTTTTGAAAAGGAAATATTTTTCACAATAATATTATACTCTTATACTAAATCTAAAAACAACTATCTAATCGAATTTATATGAAAATACTATATACACATAAATGAAAAATATTTTAAAATAGTTTCAATAGTAAATAAAATTATAAAGAGATAATGAAATATAGTTCTTTGCAAATTCAGTTTTTAATAACAATAAGTAATAAAACATTTTCTTTTTCTTTTAAAGAATAAAATATATTTCAATAAAATTTATAATGTATATTAATTTATACAAAATATTATAGATAAATAGAATAATACATTTCTTTTCCACGTCATTAAAATATGTGATGAATTTTTTGATTCACTTCAGGTGCATTAATATATTTGAAATTAAAAAAGGCACAAAACATCGGAATTTCTTGATAACAATATTTATCAAAATGAACAAAACAATAAAATCAACATTAAATACTGATCTTGATGATGGAATTCCCCGAAATTCGATGGAAAAAAAAGTTGCAGAAAAGAAAACTTATAACGATCAGCATATAAAATCGGGAAAAAAATTGAAACTTTTTTACAACTCTTTACGTCTTCCCGCTCATTGGGTGCCTAATGACCTCCAATTTTTATCACTCCTAGTTGTCCCGATTCTAAATTGAGGACTATTTCGCCAAATGATGGAAGGAAATAAAAATTTTAAAAAAGCACATAAAAATAAAGTATTAAAAATTGATAAAATAAAAATTTTTTGGGTCTGTGTGAAGTAGCAGATATGATTACTTAGATTAAAAATATGAACTAACAACTTTGCAAATATGGCACTGATCGTAAAATAGTGTTAGTAATATTTTCACATGTATTGTAATCAACATTTACTATGTTTAGATTCTCAATACGTTCGATACATGCAATAAATACAATATGCAACATTTTTTTTTTCAGATAAAAAAAAAATCATAAATAAATGCCATTAATATTTGTGTCTGATAATGTGTGAACTTAATTTACGATACACTGCAAATATATTTTTATTAACGTACATAATTTATGTAACTTGTAAAAATAAAATTATACAAATGTGAAATGAAAATTTAAATAATAAAAAACTCACACTTCTATGTGTACCTCTTAAAAATTTGTTTCCCAAAATTTTCATTGAACAAATGTATTTCGCATAATTAGAGCTTGATTTTAACTATCTTTAATTAATATATTAATAAGTATAAACCACTCATTAATACTCTCAAGGTGTTGGCAATAGTTTTGTTGTGTATGTTAAGATGCTTTCGCGAAAAAAAATTAAATTAGTGTCAAAAAATCTAATTTTAAGGAGAGATGCTTGTGGAATTTCTGCAAATGTATGAAATACTTCCTTATAGAGAGACAATCACAATTGAATCCAAACCAAACCAATCTAATTAAAAAAACTATTTCACACTCGACTATTGGAAGTATCATAAGATCTTAAGGCGTACTAACTATTTATGTATTTGTTCATTTATTTATTTGTAAAGCATTTTTCCAAGTATGAAATAGCAATCTAAAAACTTTTATTTTATTTTTAAAGCAAAAAATTAAAAAATTTCTCATAGAATTTCCGCTATAACATTAGCCTAGATCTACGTCTAGAAGTGAAAATCAAACAATATAATGGATCCAATTTGATATTTAATGCAAAAGCGATTAGCAGAAAATTGTTTGAAAATTATTTCAAGAATTAGAATATAATTATTTAAAAAAAATGAAAGGCAAATATTCGGGTAATTTTAAAACTTGAAAATGCAATAAGAAAAGTTACTTTTCATATTACTTAAAAAGTCTGTATTACTAAAAGTTTAAGTTCATACTACTAATACAAATAAGATAAAACAAATTAATGCAATTGTTATTTGTTGATAAATTATAGTTTAAACATTATTATTTTATATAAAGTTTTTTCACAGTAGAATTCTGATAATACCATTTGGCCCATTCTATTAAACAGATCACTTGTAGTTTAATTTAATTTCTATAATAATAAATAAATGCATCAAAAGTTGTAGAAAAAGTAAACACACTAAGATTATATTTAGTAAATAAAAATGTACATCATATTTTTTTTTTCCTTTTTTAAATTTCAGTAAAAAAAACAACTCAACTTTATATTCCATCTAAAACTGTTTCATTAAACTTCTGCATTTTAAGCAGGACAACAACAATACAAAGTTGACATTTAATTTAGAACATTTTATTGACTTTCACACAAAAAAGAACATAATGATCGATGTTTCGTCCCATGTTATGCAATACCGATTTTACCCAGGCTCATTAATTTATTTCCAGAAAATATGAATTAATTAAATAAAGTTACATCTGAGAAACTGAAAAATGTCAAGTACAAATGCAACTTTCCAGCGACGAATATTTATTCGCCAAAATAAATATGCAGAACTTTACTGGAAACGCAGCCAAAGCCGACACGCAACCTTATCAAAATGTCAAATATGCGAATTCCTTATAATCCATCCTCCCCCACAAAAGTTTACGCGGACAGAACAACATCCCCTTCTCCCACAGGAGGTCAGGGAGGATAGAATTACGGCAAAGAGACATGGGAAATGTCGCAGACTTCTGAGACATGCAAGGGAGGAGAGACAAGACACGCCACAGTTCTGCGACCTTCGCCAGGTCGCGACATATGAATAATTTATCGACAGCCACGTGAGTAAATTCCGCATGAAGATCAGGTGTTTGTGTGGGTGGGTTTGGGTTTCCATCCAGAATGCGCTCTTTATTTGCTCCGCTTGGAGAAAAGCTGTTTACCTCCAAGAAATAGATCATTTTTGTCGCTTGATTTCATTCGTGCAAACTTGCTGTCATCGATAACCATATTAGACATAATGCCTAAGAAGGTAAGACATTTATGTGTATAAACAAACATCATTACATCATAACAATCATTTCTACTATCATTGAAATCGCAGATTTTTACGCCATATTATAAACAGGAATTTCAACGCGCATTTTATAAAGGAACCGACTTATTTCGATATAATTGAAAATCAATATTTCATCAGCCTTTATCCAGAAAGCATAAAAACTTTCTGAATCAATTTTTAGAATTACAATAAAACATATATAATTTAAACTCTCTATTTAAAATATTTCTTCTGCAGAAAACATTAAAATGAACAAAAAACTAATTGGACACTAATTAGTTAAAACAAATATATACACACACAGAATGGATACAGTTTCTAAAATAATGAAGGCTTATGTTTAGAAGCTTTATTCAAATGCGAATTTAATCTAAAAGCATAATTTAATAAAATTATCATCTCAAATTGATTTACTTACAATAAGATAAAAATCGCAGAAACTTCAAAATAACATGCATGACATGCCCTATTTTATATATCTAATAAAATAAAATCCCAGTTCTGAAAATAATGAAATCAAATATATATTTAGAATCTTTATTGAGATACAAAGAACTTATTCAAACAAGGAAAATTTCAGTAAAAATATCATCTCGGATTGATTTACTTACAATAAAATGAAAATGATGCAAACATGCACATTTTAAGCATCGCCAAGAGCATTGTTTAGAAAATCGTGAATAATGAAAAGAATCACGAGTGAAGATTAGGCTATCATTTTTCAAGACGCATTCTTTGTTTAGGATGCCAGACTTGTGACAAGAGTTTCAAGACTAGCAGAATGAAAAGAATCCAACCACAAATGAGGCACGTTTTCAACCAATTTGCATATTTTTGAAAGGATTTGACATCAAAATGTCGCCAAATAAAGGGCATAAAATAATTCTAAAGAAAATGAAGAAAAAACTCGGTTAAACTAAGTTTTACTAAAAAAATCCCAAAAAAAAAACTATTAAAAATTTTTCGGTGTATGAAAAACATTAATATACTTTTTCCTTTTGCGTTATTCATTCATTATTTTTATTGTTGCTAATATTTATAAAATGCACAATTAGAAATATTACTTCGAATATATCTTAGACTGTAAGCTTGCTAGTATACTGATTTGTCCAAAATTCAAGGATTCGGGTTTTGCGAAAATGTTTGTCGCTCAAGTCATTTTGCAAAGGCGTACTAATAGGCGTTGCAAAACCACTACAAAATAGGTTCAAGCTCAAGGTATGATTCGAACCCACAAACAGTTGAACCAAAGGCAAAGAGTCGAAAAAGATAAATATGATTAGATTCTTAGTGAAAAAATATTGTAAATGACAGTATTTATCACTACAACATGTTTACAGAAGTTTCTAATAACAATAATTTAAAATAAATAATAATCTAAAAATTACTAATTTACATGTCAATACACGTGATTAAAAAAATACGACTCCTTCAAAGAAAATCATTCGATATAAAATTTACCAAAGAAAATTATTATCAATCTTTACAATCAGTTATACTCTTGAATAGCTCCCTAGTTTACAAAATGAAACTACAAAGGTCATTACAACGTAATTACTGAAAAAGCTTAGAAAAGATATACAAAATCACAATTTATAAACATGGATCCCATTTCATCCGATTTCTGCTTTAATTTTTATAATAAAATAGAGCTACAAAACTACATATGACGATTAAGCTTAAAGCAGGAGCTTATATGTACGTGCAATTTCTTTACATATAGAAAAAAAAATAATGACGTTATTTTAACATAACGAAAATAACGTTATTTTATATGATCGATAGATAAAGTTTTCTCATGTAATTGCACAACAAAAGTTTGCGAAAAAACCAAACATATGGATTTTTTTAGAAAATATGTTATTCATAAACAACAAAATTAATCAAAAGGATAGAGAACTGTAATCTAATTATTAATTTCCAAGAAACCATTTATCCAATCCTCAGCGGTATTATAAGTTTTTTGAAATCTGAAGCGAGATACAAGCGAGGAACATAAATATAATACAACATAAAATAACAGAATAACTTCATGCTGAATCATTCAAGGAAGGAAAAAAAAAGCAGTCAATTCCGATCATGACCTGGTCTGATTTCCTCTGAGAGATCACGATCATGATCTCGTTTTGAAGTCCTTCATTATCAATAATTCATCGTGATGATATAAAATGGGGTTTAAGTTGGAAGATAATTAGGTCTTTATTCGGATTTTGAGACAATTCCTCTCATCAATAACTGTCATAAGGGAACAAGTTTCGGCTAATGAGTGTGATGCGCTTCCAAAAATGGAACGAATTAAAAGGAAGCAGACGATAAAGAAAATTGTGTGCCATGGGACTGACTACATGAAATCATTTTGATGGTTTCTTCATTCGAATAATATTTTAAGATTTTTAGAACTGACACCAGATTTTATTGATAAAATTATTATGATGCTTTACTAAATATAACACAAATATACTGAAAGAATTTTAGAATATTCATATATTCTAAAATTCTTGCAGTATAGACGTATAGCTATTTTGGAGGATTTTTAGAAATAGTAGGCTCAGTATATTCGTATCTGTCATGTTGTAAATTACAAAGCAGAAATATATTATTCATTTCTAAATTTATTATCAGTTGAATAATTTAATAAAAAAATACCTTTTTTTCAGAAATGATTTTAAAAAATGCAGTAATAAACAACAAATTCCATGGTCTTCGACCTTTGAGATAAATATATTTATGTCGACTAAATTAGAAAATGAAGTATTCGATAACAACACACTAGAGCAGCGGTTCCCAACCGCTGTTCCGCGGCACACCAGTGTGCCGTCTGAAGCACCGTGGTGTGCCGTGAGGCCCTCGTAGCCAAGACTTTACCATCAGCCTTAGTTTATGTGTTGGATGATGTTGTGCGCATGGTAAAGTCATGACCCATGAAAAGTCGCAGCTTCGTGTGAGGAGATGGGAGCAAAGCCTTGCTGTTTCATACGGAGGTCCGGTGGTTGTAGCGTGGCAAGGTTTTGGTTCGTGTGTATGAGCTGCGGGAGGAACTTAAAGTGTTTCTGACAATTGAGGGGTCAGATTGCGCAAAGCAGCTTGCAAGTGATGAGTGGTGTGCAAGGCTGGCATACCTGGCAGATATATTTCATCATCTGAATGAATTGAACACCCAAATGCAAGGCCGAAATGAAAACCTGCTTACAAGAACAGATAAAATAAATGGATCCCGTTCAAGGGTGCAACTCTGGCATCAACACGTGGAAAGTGGCAGTCTTGAAATGTTGACACTCACCATCCAATGGCAAGGTGTTCACACTGCTGCACTGTGTGAGATAATATTTAAGCATTTGTAAACTCTTGAGGAGAAGTTGTCATTTTATTTCTCTTCAGTCTCCACTGAATGCCTTGACTGGGTTAGGGACCCTTATAGCTCAGCATCAGATGTTGGAAAAGAAATGACTTTACAGGAGCAGGAGGAACTAATTGAACTGAGACAAAATCGTGGTTGCAAGCTAAAACTTGCTGATCTACCTTTGGATAGTTTTTGGTTGGATACTGCCAAGGAGTTCCCCCTTCTGGCAAACAAAGCTATTTTGACATTGCTCCCTTTTTCCACTACATATCTGTGTGAGATTAGCTTTTCAAGCATGATTGCTATGAAAACCAAATACAGAGATAGACTGAGAGCTGTTGACGAAGAGCTACGTGTGTGTCTTTTTTCGATTCCAGCCAGAATATCAGCTTTGTGTTCAGCCAAACAGTCCCAGGTTTCGCACTGAAAGTATTTTATAATTTTTCACTATTCTGTTTACTTAATATTTAATAATAAAGTAATTATAAAATACTTTCTTTGTGCTTATTTGATTCCTATTCAAGAGAATTACTTTATTATAGTAAATATAGGCACAGAGTTAATTTTTTAACATTTTCTAATGGTGGTGTGCCTCGTGATTTTTTTTCCCGCGACAAGTGTGCCTTGGCCAAAAAAGGTTGGGAAACGCTGCACTAGAGCATAATAATTAAAAAGTATGTTATAATTTGGTTGTTATATAGTACGTTATAACATAAAGTATGTTATAATTAAAATTTCAGGTTATATGAACCTAAATTTCAATTTAGGTTCATATAACCTAAAATTACAAACAAACACTCTTGTTTGGCATAGCGCATGACTGACCAGCACAGAGCAGCTGTAAAAATATTTGGAAGCACACTTACAGTATTTTATATTCAGTTTGTCAAATACACCAGTATTTAATAGTAAAAACAGGAAAAAAATTGCTAATTATTTTTACGCTTAGTGTTTTAAGAGAAAAGATTATTCGTAAACAGAATTTATAAATGAACGCGAAATCGTAAACTGTAAATACTGTTGGAAATATTACAAGAATACTATCAATTGTACACAAAATAGAATTAAAATAACTAATGAGTCTAAAGTTCCTTACAACTTTAACATGTTAGAAAAATATTCAAAATAAATTTATTTTGTAGTGTAAACAAATTTATTAAGTTATTGAGCACATGCAACTAAAATAAACTTATTTGGTTAATATAGTAATATACTATTTATGTGAAATACTGATGTTATGCTAAAATGCATTATAGTTTAACTATTGCAATGCAATATTAACATAGAACAGTTAATTCCTATAAACTACCAATTTAAAATTTAAGCGCTGATGGAAAACCTCTAAGCCATAGTACTTCATAATAGTGTTTGAATAAATTTTTGACGAAGAAAAAAAAAAGGAGATATTTCTGAGGAAACTTATCCAAGAACGTAAAAAATTCTAAAACAATGCATGATTTAACATTCAGGGAACTTAATGATTCATGAAGGGACCGCGGTGGCCTGGTTGGTTAATAACGTCGTTCTCGTTATTAGAAGGTAGTGAGTTCGAATCCCGGCTTAACCGAAGATCTGTTGAGTTCACTAATGGCGACTGGGGCACGTAAAATATATCGCGTCGCAATGTCCACCATGTTCCCATTCCAAAATTAATATCTCTGGGGCTAGTTGGAGCCAGGTTATGGGTCTTCTCTGGTTTCAATCTCTAAATTGAAAGACCCAGATGGTGTGCCGTCTATGAGCCAACAATCGTACTTCCACCTTCGTATGAGGGTGCTCTAATCAAAAACGGAAAACTCTCATTCTGACTGCATTCGCCCAGTCTCTGACGGGCGGGCTTGGGCGTTTCCCAAGTGTCGTTAGTAACAAAAATGATTCATGATCGGATTTTTTTTTAAGTAAAATTTCAAAATAACACAATAATAACAATAAATTATACCTCAGCTTTAATATTAGTTGTAAGCAAATTAAGAATCAAAAATGTAGTTCTTTCCTAGTATTGGAAAACCAATCTTGCTTAGGAGGTGGATCATCCCCCCCCTAAGGAAAAGATTTTCGGAATAAAAAGTTTCAGGTTCGATTCTAACCACTATTGAGCAATGAGAGATGAGTGTTGTATTTCAGCATACCTGTATGGCAAGGTTAATTATTTGGAAATTTTTAGTTTTCTCCCTTGTAGCACGAAAATGAGTTCAGCTACAAATGAAAAGTCTTCTCTGAAAGCCATAATATGCTGTGTATAACAAAAAGCCTTAACAAACTTAGGCTATTTAACATGTGGTGTAATAGCCAACATTGCTCTTCTAAAGCAAAATTAAATCTTTCCACGAAAAATGAAGAATTAAAAATATTTGTGACAATGGAATAATCCTATACAATTGTACTAAGTATTGTTTTTATTTGTGCATAATTTCATTTCTGGCATATGCTTGGAAGTCAAAATAAACCACAAAAATAAAGAGAAAATTTAAAGCACGCAAATATATCGATAAAAAATTTAAACACGGAAACGGAAATGTGCCTCTACGCTATCTCCCAGATCCTCAGGAAATACAAAATTAATCGAAACGACATTTGCATTCGAGTGTTCACGCACTGAACTTAGCCAATAATGATAACCATTTGCAAGTAGTCATTTATTTAGAGTTTTAAATATTAACAATAGAAAAAATGCCCTGCATAGACGTTTGTTTTTTATAAAATCGCATAAAAAATAAAAATTTTAACTGTTCGACAAAAATAAAAGGAAATAATCACGCTATGAAATAAAACGATAAAGAGTTTTACATGACAAACAGTTTTCATAGAAACATTTCATGAAAGGTAAATACATTAAGAATTAAATGTTTGAAACTCTGAAATGTATCTAAAAATAAAGTTTCTATGAAAATGGTAATAAATAGTTTTCTTCATTCATACTGATGTTTTTTATACAATTACATATAGTAGCGATTTATACGAATATTCAAAAAATAGTAAATAAAAAACATTCAAAAATATAGAAGATATCTATATCATGAACGAAATTATTTTTTAAAATTATCAAAATAAAGGAGAGCATTCATATCTTTAACATATTAAACGAACCTATTGATTGATATATAATACACATTCATGGTTAAAATAATTTCAGTCATACACTACAATGAAAACAAAAAAAAATATTTCTTAACACACACACACACACACACACACATATATATATATATATATAAATATATATATATATATATATATATATATTCTATTAAAACATCGAAGTATAATCACACAGATCGCAATGGATAAAAGAAACTTTAAAGCAACTAAACATATATTTACTTCCACTTAAGAAAAAGTATGGCAATAATTTCGTTAATCTGGATTTAAATAGGATCAGATTTTAAATATATCCCTAAAAAAACTCCACGCGTAGGTATAAGTATAATAATCTATGTAATTATGTGAAAACTACATTTTCCACCTCAAAATTACAAAATGGACCTACTTTTTCTATTCTATGAATTATTAAGGACATAAAAAATAAACCCTATTCTGAATTAAAATTCAAAACTCATTAATTACTTTATTACAGATTATTTATTAAATCTTTTATTCAGATTAACTGGAAGTCTGGAGTAGTATAGGGATCTAAATTCCTAATAATCTCTTGTAAGGAAATAGCAACATTTATAATTATAGGAAGAATATCTGACAGAAACAATTCTTGATATTTCTGACTCTCCATCTTCGATAATAAAGGCTTTTTTATTTATTGCTAATTTGCTCAATGTATACCAGGTATACAGTACAAAATTTTAGGAATAAATCGTATATTAATTTAACACTAAATGAACAAAAACAGTTTGAACTTCTTAATACATGATTTTCGACTGATTCGTGAAATATAATGCACAACTAAAACTGCTGACCCAAAATATTTCCATGATTTTTTTTACGATACATACAATTTTACAAAGAATCTTCCCTTCAATAAAATTACATTTTAATTCCTATCAACTGGAGAATCAAATTAATCGATTTTTAAAATGTCTAGAATTTATTCTGCCTTTCAACAGTTGAAAGTACAGTTCCCTATAATCGCTCAACAATTAATTAAAACAAGGACTTAAAAAAAAACATGACTTAGTCATATTAGCTTGTAAAAAAGAGTAAGATAAACAACGAAACAAAATTTATTTCGGTATATTTTTTAAGTTCCAAATATAGGGAATAATGGTAATGGTTAAGAAAAATTGAATTCTGTTAAAAATTGATTGACGTGAGTGATAATTAAATGGAAAACATTTAATAATTATTGAATACTTGTACCAAAACGGGTTTTCTAGCAATAAATAAGCTACATAAAACTATGTTGCATTTCTGAATCTAAGTTCTAATTTTTGTTTTGTTTAAAATTAAATTAAGCTGATTTCGCCTTATTAATAGAAGGTTGGCATAATCATGTTGACAGAATATAAAGTGTGTGAATACATAATCATAAGCGATGTGGTATACAAATCAGTAAAAAAAGTAAAATTTAAATACTTAGGCCTTTTTTTTTTTTTTTTTTTGGTTATGTCTTAAACTACAGGTCAATATTTTTATATGAAATAGAAAAAATACAAGAATGTTAAAGTTCTTTTTTATTTTATAAATTGATATAGCAAAAGAATATTAAATTAAATGTACAGAATATTTTATTAGGAAACACATATAACTATAAATAATTTAATTTAAATAAATATATTGCCCCTAGACTTTAAAAAAAATTTTTTAAGCATTATTGATCATTGTCGCAACGAATCGTTGCCTCAAGCAACTCAAAATTATTTTAATCACCATCTTATGTTTAATTAAAGTCTTAATAAGGTAACGAATGTAATAAAAAATTGAATCTACTCAAGAAAAGTAATTAATGCCTGGATACAGAGTTAAATAACTCTAGAGTTATCATTAGTTTTCACTAAAACATATAATTAACGATTCCTTTTTTAGTCGCACATTCATCCTTTATTTTATTAAGATTTATTTTCAAATGTAATTTTCTGACTTTGACTCTAGAGGGGGAAATAGGTGTACTAGTGCCAATAAATACATGCATAGCATGGATTATGTAGTAAAAAGCCTCTTTAAGAAAATTAAAATTTTAATAATTCAGATATTTTTATTAGTACATTTAATAACTGCATGTTTCATAATTTTGAGGTCTTTTCTTAATTTGTTTAGTTCATTTTAGTCAACAATGGTATCAATGGAATATTTTAATATTTTTATAGCCTGTTGGTTAACCAATATAAAATTAACAAAAATAATTAAATATCAGAAAATTATTAATTATTTTTGTTAAATTATTTATGTCCCATTAAGTATCACTTTTAAACACGATTTTTATCATATAACACCTAACCTTCATAACTCAAATTGAAATAAATAATTTTATTTTAATTATAGCACTAAAACCGAATGTTTATTTTAATTGTAGCACTGTTTGTTTCAATATAGATTTATTTTAATTAAAGCACTAAAATTGAAATAAACATTTGATCTAAGTAGATAAACCGCATAAGTGAGTAATAATATTGGCGGTGTAAGGCATATAACAAGTAGATACTTATCTATAATTTAATAAATTCATTTTAACAAAAATGATTTTAAATTTTGAATTTCTTAATTTAATAAATCTTGTTATGAAAAGTAATACTAAACAGGTGTGTGTATGGATTAAACTTTGTCGCCATCAACTAAGCAGAACTTGAATCCCAAGTTTATTGTGAGAATACTAATTAGTTAACATGATTTCCTTCGAATTGAATCGAAAATGTTTTCAATAATATCTTTAGAGTTGCATTTCAAGTCTTCGTCATTCATCAGCTTAATGGCGCGACTTTGAGATGCAAATATATCAATTCTCCATAACACAAATATTTTTTTTCGCGGAGATTAGTCTCAAAACGTCGTTTGTCGTTGTAAATTTCAATCTCATAAAAAAATAAATTACATTCAATATATATATATATATATATATATATATATATTTGTCATGATAGCTTAATTGTTGCTAATAATTTTTTTCATTCAGTGGCAAGCCTTAAACTTTGACTCTAAGATTCGAATCAGTTCTATTGTACATAAATATATACAAAACAAATAGCCAAATAGCAATAACAAATATTTCCGTAAAGAAATACTGCGAAATATTTAGAAAAAATTTAATGACTCAAGCCAAATATAAATTTCAAATAAATCATTACTAACGTTCCTATTTTTGTATCAGTGTTTTCAGAGATACTGAAATGTTCTTAAAATGGTTATATTAATTTAGTATATAATGATTTGTTTCTTTTAATTTTTTTTAATTTTTCTTCCATACATCAGAATGTGGAAACATTCATCACAATGAACAAATTTGACATTGTTGATGCAGTGTTTCTTATTCTGTGCAATTAGCGACATCCACAGGAAAATGTTTCAATTTTATGATGAAAGATACAAGTTAAGTTTTTAATGAATAAATTTGTGGCTGTTTAAAATAAAGTGCGAGAAAAATATATAAACATTTTTATCACGATCTGAAAGACGAACTAAAGTCTCATAGTTGTCACGGATAACTTCACCGGAAACAAAGCCAAGTAAGAGAAAACAGTGATGCCATTAACGAGAAAAAAATTCTCCAAAGGAAAATAAAGAAAGAGAAACAGTTTAGCGGGGTTGAACACCGCAGCAGCAGAGATCCCACGGGAATAATTACCGCTGAGAAGAGGAGCGCGGGCAATTTATCTCTCAGTTTCAGGCGACCCCAGACACAAAAATTATAAATTAAGCAAGGAATTCGGAGCAAACTCCACAGAGAAAATCAGATGAGAACATTCCTTTGCTATGCACGTTTCCAGTGAATGGAGAGTTAGGAAAATATTTCGGATCATTGTGGATGTATGAAAATGTATAATCATTTTATTTGCATGTAATAATGTCATAAAATCCATATTAATAAATAAGAATAACAAAAAAAGAATTATTGTGGTAACACTATTTGCACTTACATATTAAAGCTGCTCATTTTTGTCGTGCAAAATTATAACACTTATAAATTAATAACATGGATTCAATTTTGCCTGGTAATTGGATATCAATAACAAAAAATTTATTATGTATTATAGAAAAATATTTCATGATAAAATAGGTTTTTTTGTAATAAAAATTGTTGTAATAGTAATAAATGGGAAAAAAAAGTTATGTTTACAGCAAATATGCATGTTTCTAGATGCAATCACATGTAAATAGGAATAAATGAAACACGTTATACTTTTTGACAGATATTTGAAAAGTATATAAAAAATATGTGATAGTAATGCAGTTATAAACATGTAATGAAGTATGATACACTTCTTCTCTAGAGAATTAAGGATGTATTACATAAAGAATGTTTCAACTCAATTGCTTCAACTATAGTTCAGTTTATAAACTAAAGCAGCTTAATGTACTTGGTTCGTCCTTCTATCACTACTCTTTGCATACAAATGCTGATAGGATCAGTACTTTATGTTGGAATCCGAGCTGAGTCACTTTCACAAAATCTCTATTTGGAAAAAATGTGACATTTGTTATTACTAAAGAATAAACTAAAATCACCAACATGCAAACAATAAAAGGCTCAAACTGAATATAAAAACTAATTTTTGTTTAAACAAGAACAGAGTTACTTGTATTATAATAATGATTCTTGAATAAATAACGTGTCGTTTTCTAAGTTAACGCCCAAATCCCGTTAATCAAAAATTGAGGGTTCTCAACTAAATAAAAAAAATCAATACATTAATAAAAAATTTGAACTATTTGCAAGAAGAACGAACTGTTGCACAAAAACATTTTTAATTAATTTATTTTACATAAGATTATACTTTGACGAGAAATTGCCAGTTCATTTTTTATTCACATGAACTTCTAAAATTAAAATACAATTAATGAATATATTTATGCTAATATTTTAATATATATTACATATTTGTCCTTTTAGTGCTGTTAAATATAGTGTCCCTCTCGTAAAACTATTATCGCAAATTTTCTATTAAAAAAAATGAAATATATTACCTATAACTACTTCATATTAATACTTATACACTACACCAGTACACTATAACTATACATCGTATATAATCTAGTAATCACAATTCTCGAGA
>JAPDSC010090283.1:0-29946 GCA_026290005.1 Latrodectus geometricus | reverse complement strand
TGGAAATCAAGTAAATCAGTAGCAATAATTTTGGCGCCTTTTGATGGCGATAAATTTGGCATCGTCGTTTTTTGGCATTTACTATGGATGCCATCAAATTCTTTTATTACGAATTATTAAAATGACTATATGGCTGTAGTGACATTATATCATATTTTTTATATTTCATATACATATTTTAATATTTCAGAAGGAAAAAAAACTCTAGTACTTACTGGTATATCTTTGGTCTCCAAGATGAGTTGTGGCACACACTCTTCCCACAATTCTTTTTCGATGACGGCCTCTAATTTTTTCTTAAATTCGGGGCTGAAAGTACATCCTTCACGCATTTTAACAAAGAGAACGGCTCTCATGTCCCCATCATGTCTGTTTTGGCCCACACACAGATAGTCTTGAATTTCTTCGATACCATGGACTATTTGATGGAACAATGTACACAAAATTACTTTTTTTTAAATAAATTAGAGTTATGTTATGAATTTACTATTTACATGCGTGGTAGTAAATAGATTGAAAATTCCATTTTAAGTGATGAACGAAACTTTTTGAGCGTATGTAAATTCAAAATTGTTTACTGATCCACGAATAAGAATTCTGATTAAAGGTAAATAATGATGCAAGGTTAACCAACGTTCGAGATAAATTATGCAACAAAGAAAAAACAATTTTTATTTATATAAATTTTTTATAATGATTAAAGACAAGGGTTTCATAAGTGATATTTTTTTAAGTTTATAAACTTCGCAGTTATAAAACATTTCTCATCATTTTTTTATAAGATTTAAAAATCTAATGTTAAAAGGAAAAAAAAACCCACTTACGGCCGTATTTACCAAACATGGGTTAACTTGAGTGCAGCCTATCTCGGATATAACTCAACTCTAGTATGACTCGCCGATTCTTATTCACGAAGCGGGGAAATTCCCATGTAAAACAACTTTGGAGTTAACCGAACACGACATGTAAGACGGCTTCTGATTGGCTAGCAATCTTGCTCATCAATGTCAACAAACATATCGCTTAAGTCCGCCATTGTTTGCTGACTCGGCGCTTACACTCCGAAATCGTAGGGTTATTCTAGGGATTCATATAGGCGAGTTAATCGCTGCTTTTGTCGTGGTGAATAACGTTTCATGACTTAATTCACCCTTTACCCTGAAACCTCGTTTAACTCTGGTTGGTGAATACGGCCGTAAATGGTAATTTTTGTAAAAATTAAATAAATAAATAAAAAATAGGGTATTTTTTTTATACAGTAAAGCCACGGTGTCTTGATTTCCAGAAGCAACAAAATATTTCACGTAATAAAGCATTGAAAATAAAATACAAAGTATTATTTCTGAAATAAAAAGGAGTTCGATTTTAAGAGGTCTAAGTTGCCTACATTCTTCTGCAAATCTATATTTGTAATAAGAGAAATTTAAATTTATACATGGTTCTCTGTTGGCAAATAAAAATCTGAATTATGATCTACGTACACTTGTTATTTATAGACTCGAAGGTATTTTTCTTTAATGTGTGAAATATGAGTTCTCTTTATAAATAAATATTTATTTATTCTAAAAATTGTGTTTTGAAATTTTATTGACAACATTTACCAAATCTAAATTCCAATTTATGAAATTATAGAAAAAAAAGAGAAACTATATAAGTTTGATAATGGAATGCTATATTAAGAAAACACAGTTTTTCCATTTTTCATTTGCTTGTTCTAGCATGAAAAGCAAACAAAAGAAATACTAATATAGGTAAAGCTTATTTTCTCACTTATATATATACATATATATATATATTAGGTTGGGGAAAAAAATCTGTTATTTTTTTCAATCGTTTATAGTAGTATTCAATATCTCATTAAATATCGATCCTACAATTTAATATTTATGCTTGTTGGCAAGATCACATTTCACACAAATAAAACAAAAAATTATTTTTCAGTTTTTTTAATGTGGTCCATTTTGTTAAAAGATGATGGATGTTAAAGATGAAAGTAAACAAAGAGACAATGTAGTACATTCGCAGTTTTTCTTTGATAAAGACCAAAATACAAGTCAGGCAGTTGAAAATCAGGAATGGCTTCATGGTCCTGACGCTGTAACAGCCAATGACGTGTCATTTTGGTTTCATGAATTCCATTCCTATATATTTGGTGTTAAAGATGCATCTCACACAGGTAGGCTCATCACCGAAAATATCGATTAAATCATAAAAATATCCAATATTGACCACTATGTTAGCAGTCCAGAAATTAAAGTTCAGCCCTAAAACAGTTTGAAATCATTTGCATAAAGCTAATCCAAAATATGTCAATAAAGCCTTGAAGTTCACATAAAAATAAAGGATTTCTTTTTTCTCAACCTAATATTATAAAACGATGATATACCAAGAAAGACTAGAGTTGAATACTTAAACATACACATAGAGCAATTTATAGCTTGTAATTCTTTTGTTATACATTAATATATTTAAAAAAATATTAAAAAATTATAGAAAAAATATGGGTAAAATTTACTTTTAGAGATACCCGTGATTTTTTGGCTATTTTTTTCACGCCAAGACAGCATCCAAAATGGAAACCCTAAAACTATGTTAGTTTAAACACTGTAAGTACCAGGTTTACCAGAAATTAAATTTTATCACCAAATTTTTTGCGAAATCTATGGGTACACATTTCACCCAAAATATATTCCATGGACAGTAAGTATTTTTAGCATATGCATTTTTAAATTTAATCAGTAATAAAATTTAAGACTGTGTTACTGCTTCTATTATTATATTATTAAGAAAATAATAAAAAATATTTAACTAATTTTATACAAATTAATTAATAAAACTAAATAAATAACAGGATAAGAAAGGATTTGATCTGCGGTTTCACTTTGATTTTTAATAACAAATATAAAAAAAAATGAAATAACATACTTGCAGAATAAACATCTTCTGCACCAAAACGTTCTCCATTTTGTGTGATGGTGTCGTCGCTGAAAATTGCAAATATTTCTTAACTAAGTAAACAATCATTAATATAAAATAAAGCAAGCAATTAATGATATAAGATTTAATTAGATAAAAATTTTTAAGCAGTATTGATTTTTCCAAACTGGGATTATTATCAGGATAGTTTAATTTATATTTATTTCCCAATTTAAATCATAGCACTTATTAAAAAATTATGAATTAGAGGTGAAAACGTATAGAAATTCGTTGCACGTAACCCATAAAAATGTATCAAATAGATATGAAACTTAAAACAAATAACAAAAAATACAAAAAAAAATTGCATTGCTTGGCTTGTGTTACCACATTTAAATATCTAGCATTTTATTTCGGAATAATGCAAAAATTTAATTCCTCGCATAATTTTCTTTAATAGCTAAGACTACTAAGTGCCTTTGTTTTGTACGAAGCAATGAGGTTATCAATAAGAGTAAATCTTATCGATAGCCTCACATAAGGAATACATTTCTACTCTTGAAATGATGCAATCTGCAAGTTATCGTGGTAAAAACACCATTAGTATCAGAAAAATACATTATCTCTGTGTGTCTCTATAACTAGAAATACCTAGATGCGTCAGATTCATTTGCACGTGAACTCTACAAATCCGTATAGCAAAAATTTAATTTTTTTCCACGAATCATTTCTTACTCTTGACACGACAGCTCCTGATTAGTCTAGGATTTCCCAAGAACTTTCTTCCATTTCGATCTAATTTTGGAATTTAATCTCCAATTAATTACTTTTAAGAACCCAAAATCTACCTTTACACAATCCGTCCATCTCAATTTGGGCCGACCCCTTTTTCTAGTTAAAGATTTATGCTTGAAAATTATAAAAGTAAATGATAAGGGGTTCATTCTGCATATGTGGTTCGCGAATTTCATGCGAATAATCTTTATAAATTTGAAGATATATTTATATCCTTAGATAATTTGGGTGAAAATGTGCTTTAGGCGCGTTTTCAAAATCCCTGATCAATGGCGAAAATTCTACCGCTATTTCAAAGTGAAACTTAATTAGCGACGAATGAAAAGGATAAAACAAAAGAGTAATTAATGAGCATGAAAGAAAATGCTCTTCGAATTCGCAACTTGGCGAAGAAAGGGTCCTAAAGCACAATTTAACCAATAATTTGTTCAGTTCAAAATCATATCGACGTCTCCAAATTTCATTTTCATTCACATCACCAAAGATTTTTCTCAGAACTTTTTGTTCAACGATAGCTTTTTAGTTTACGATAGTTTTGCTTGGGATTTAGTAAACATCCAAGTCTCAAATCTGTAAAGAAGCACAGGTCTGATAAGTACTTTATATAGTGTTCTTTTAGTATTTTCGGATTAATTTAAATTTAGAAAAGTTACGTAAGCCATGAAGGCATCCATTATCTTCGAAAATTCGTCTTTTAATTTCAATGCCAAATTCATTTCTCGAACTATAAACCAGCGAAATACTATTTAGAAACTAGTTATTCAATTATGAGGTAACCTTTTCAAATGTTCCGGAAAACATAGGTGGTCATAATCAATTATTTGGCGAGATTTTTGGCGATTAATCATTGTCTATAGATAATCTTACAGGAATGAATTCTCCCCATTCTCATCACATTCTGTGAACTAAATTAATCAGCGAGAAATATTTAATTATATTTACTTTTAAGTGATTATCAAAGCGTAATTTGAGAGGGGATTTTATACACAACTTATAATGTAAAATGCATAGAATAATATATTTCTTTCGGTTCAAAATAACTTTGGTATTATCTGTAAAACGTAACCAACTTACCTTCTTCCGATCACAACAAGGCCTTTTGTGATTGGGTTGATCCAACATTCATCATTCTGGCTCCAAAAGCCTGCAAAAATATGATTTCACTACTTGAATATGTAACTTATTAGAAGCTTACAAAAATAGAAAGTGTTCGAAATATTGGAAAGCCATTTGTATATTTTTATGACTAATATTACTAATATTTCTAACGTAAAAAAATAGGATCATTATAAATAAACATTCATGAAAATGACATAAAATCAAATCTACTAGCCCAACATTATCAAAATTGCTGAAAATGCCCTTTAGGTCCCCTACTTGGCGCGTTTTCAAAACCGCCGATGCCATGGTGAAAATTCTACTGCTATTTAAAAGTGAAACTCAATTAGCGACCAATGAAAAGGCTAAAACAAAAGGGTAACTAATGAGCATGCACGAAAAACGCTTCAAATTCGCAAGTTGGCGAAGTAGGGAATCTAAAGCTCAATTTAACGTCAAAATTTATTATATAGTTTACATGCCAGGGAATTTTATTTTCCCCAAAAATAGTTCAAAATCTACCACCAGGGGGAGCAACATTAAACGAACTATTTTAATAAAAAGTATGAAATATAAAATATTATATTTCAAATGTTTTAATTCAGTTCTAAAACATTAAAAAACATGAATGATCCATTCATTAATTTTTTAAAATAAGTTATATTATCACGTTCTCAAACAAAACACACTTAGCCAAGTGCAATAAATTCGGACTTACTATGGACATATTCATATTTTCCAATTTGTGTATGATTTCATTATGAAATATAAATTTCATTTAGTAGGAAAAATTTTATTTCAATTTTAAATCAAACTTTTCATTTAATAATCATATATTACATGTATTTTAACCCGCAAATTGAAAAATTTTGATATTTTGGCAAAAATTATCAGATTTTCATTGTGTGTACAAAATTTGATAAAATTCGAGATATAGTTATTTTCTTTTGATGATCACTTTATTAGGGATAAGTTTCATAATGAATGATTAAGCAAAATGTTTATGAAAAATCACTAGATAATTTCTTTCAATACTTTGTAATAATATCTGTACCAAAAATTAGTTCTTTAATTAAATATTGCGCATCGCCAATACAGAATTCGATCTCGATAACAAAATTCAGAATTTTTCTGTGTTGAACATTCTATCTCCAAAAAATAAACAATCAATTAAATTTTAATTTATTATTTCAAAATAAATAAATTGTAGCTGAAATTTGTGGTATGCATTTGAGCAGTTATATTCATAATTATGAGAATTAAGTTTTAATTTATTATTTTTAAATAATTAAATTTTAATTTATTATTTATAAATAAATAAATTGTAGTTGAAATTTGTGATATGCATTTGAGCAGTTATATTCATAATTATGAGTAAGACAATGACGAAAAATTTGTATATGAGGTAGAAGCACGATTGCCAAACGTTGGTTTGACCAAAACGGCCCTGGCTTTCAGACGAAATCCCGGTGTCCCTGCCGGTTTACTTAGAGTTCCGGTAAAAATTAAATTTGATTTCATAGATGAAAAAGAGAAGAATAATGGTATGCTAATAAATAATATTGTCATCATATTGTCTTGTCTTGCCAATCGTGGCCATGCGCGAAGTTTTGCTTGCTAGGGAATATTTGCAGTCAAATTGGGAACAGTGGAAGCAAGAAGGGACTACTAGATATGGGATTATTACAGGTGGAAAAAAATGGCTCTGGCTGTTTGGTCACTTTCAGAATAATCACATAGAAGTCCTCAATCTGATTAAGATTGTTGAATATCTTCTGTTTACCATCAGCACTAGTTGAGAGAGTATTTTCTTTGATAAACTACGCAAGAGTGGTGGTAGGGGTTTGAATCTACAGTTAAAGGCTAGATGATATGTAAAATTAATATTGGATTAGCATGAAAAGATTTTTACGAGATTAAAACCAAAAAAAGACTTTCTAAAATAAGTCCAACCCAATAATAAGTAAATGTAAATATTGCTCAAACTTTTATTCCACATTCAAAATGTTTCTTTTTACTTAAACTTTAAATATGTAAAAAATTAAAACATGCTTGAAAAAAAAACATGTAAGAAACAGGGTCGCGGTAGCTTGGTTGGTTATGGTGTCGTTCTTGTTACCGAAAGGTGGTGAGTTCGAATCCCGGCTTTGCCGAAGATCCATCGTGTTCACTCATGGCGACTGGGGCACGTAAAATATGTAGGGTTGCAATGTCCTCCATGTTCCCATTGCAAAATAATATCTCTGGGTATGGTTGATGCCAAGTTATGGGTATTCTCTGGTTTCAATCTCTAAAACTGGAAGATTCAGATGGTGCTGCCATCTATGAGCCAAAAGTCGTACTTCCACCTTCGTATGAGAGTGCTCTATTCAAAAACGGAGGACGCTCTCTCTCTCTGAGTTCATTCGCCTAATCTCTGAGGGGAGGGCTTGGCGTTGCCAAGTGGCATCAAAAACAACAACAACATGTAAGAAATGAAAAATGCTATTTAGAGCCTCATCTTTCAACGACGAAAGCCGGGAAATGTTCAGGATAATATAGTTTGTCATAATCATATATTTGGGGAGATTTTTCATGATTAATCGTTGACGACAATTCAGCGCCAAAGTTTCTCTACTCTAATCACATTCTGTGATTCTAAACTATCACAAAAGGTTTTTTTTTTAATAATGATCGTAATTTCTGCGGGACAACTAAAAGAACTGTTTTAATTTATAATGTTTTGCTCATACTTAAATGTAAAATACATTTGGAAATGATGCAAGAATTTAATATGGCGTATAACTTGCTTAAATGCATAGATAAGACCTTTGTTTTGTTCGAAGCCATGAGGCTATTGATAAGATTAAATCTTATCGATAATCTCATCTGAGGAATACATTACTTTTCTTATTTTTAATTTATTATCCTTAGTTTATATTCCTAATCAGTAATCATTACTTATAATTCTTCTTTAAGAATAAACTATCCTTTAAAATACTTTAAAAACTCGCCAAGGGTGACCTTGAATACCCGCGACGCTGAGAGATATTCCGGTGTCTTGGCTGAACATTCCAGAAATTTGATAAGACTAGGTAGAAGGAAAGAAAAATTACCAGGATATTTTGTAAAGTAGTTGGCAGTGGCTACTTTTTGGTCCTTATCTTTCCAAAGATGATCAGGGAATGATGGCGAAGGTACTGTAACGACCATTTCACCTCTTTGACCAATCACAGAATTTCCTGTAAAAAGACACAAGTCTTATTATTAAACCATTTCTGTTGTTAATTTCAATCAAAACTTTTTTTATTTCAGTGTCAATTTAAGCAGTAACTTATTTCAATTTAAAACTTAATTTCTTAGATATATATCGTTGATTCTCACATTAAAAACACAAAATTTCATCTTATTCATTAAATAGTGTCCGTATTGAAGGAAATATATAAAAATTAAAGTAAATAGAATCAAAGCAAAACATTGAAAAATAAGCAAAGCAATAAAAGTGTGAAATATATATATATAATTGTGTAGTAGTGCCATCTGTTGGCATTAACAGTTACTATCTCTATACATTTCTTATATTCTTAAATTTATTTATTTTTATTATCTTGTAAATGAGTTTATCACTTCCCTGTAAAATTCAACTTTGTGGTTTTGATAAAACTGAAGAAATATGGTTTTAATTAATACAGCAAATGTATACTGATGATCTGTAATATAACACTAAAGAGAAATTGATTGTACTTAACATTTCCTGTTTTAAATATCAAATATTACATTACTGTTTAATAATAACAATAATACGTTTATTTTAATAGGTATCAAATATGATTTACTAACCTTCTTTATCGAAGCATTGCAAATCTTTCCCCAGAGCAGGGACTTGAACTTCTCCAGAGTAAACTGGTGAATTTAAATCAACACCGGAGAACGTAGAGCAAGTTTCTGTTGCGCCTATAAGGCAAAAGTTTATTTTATCACCATATTACTAAGTACAAACAAAAATCATATTGCAATTAATATTTATAATAAATTTTTTTTTTCAAATTTATTGACCTACATATATTTTTGTTGAATGCTGACTTGTGGTGCAAGTATTTTTTTTATAGTAAAGAGTTTTCTTGGAAGTACAAATATCCGTATTCAATGTATTTTATTAGAGAACATAGCACAAATGCCGTAAAATCGTCTGATGTATTCTTAAATTTTTTGGCTATTAAAAATATCATTAATAAAGTACAAGGAGATGATAGAAACTAAAATAAAATGAGTTAGTCATTTAACTGTAGTTGTTAGCACGCGAGAGTCAATTAGACCAGGAACTACAGATTAAATCTGAATTCCGAATTATTGCATACACCCAAAACTTGTTGACGGGGTCTTGATCTACATTCAACAAACTGTTGAACGGAGGTATAGAGCTATAATAATTTAGCAGCTATCTCTTCTGAAAATAGAATGGAATTCTTGAATTTTGCTATCAAGAACTCTAAAGTTAGCCATAACTATGTGATAAATTGAATTGTTTAAGAGAAACAAGCTGAGGCAGATTGTTTAGAATGATTAGTTTACTTGACCTGCCACTCCCAGAGGTATCATTTCACTTGGAGGACATTGCGACCAAGATACAAATAACGTTCCTATCCCGTATAGTGAACATGACGGAACTTCTATTAAGCCGGGATTCGAGGTCATTACCTTCCGATAAAAAAAAAATTGACTCCCTAACCAACCAAGTCACCGCTGGTCCAATTGTCGAGTTGGTAATATTAATCTTTAAAAATATTAAAAAAACAGAATGAATGAAGTTAGGTTCTTAGACTTTCAACTAAGCAGTACCAAATACATGAGACTCAAGAATATCACGTTTCCTGTAACATAAATTGAGAAATATACTCACCATACATACTCCCAATAAACACATTATCGCCAACGATATTTCGGATGTATTTGAAATTTTGACTTTTGACGGGGCTTCCTCCAATCATTACCATTCTTAAGTTTTCAAATTTTGCATTAGTACCTATAAACAAGGAATTAAAATTGAAAATAATAAAATGATTTTTGTAAAATACAATGCACTGTACGAAGATAATTTTTATTTACTTGGTTTCAGGTCTACCATCTCCATACGGTCGACAAAACTGGTAACCATGAATGTGTAAGTAACTTTATATTTGTCTATGATGTCCCAGAAATTAAACTCACTGCTTTCTAAAGGAGGGAAACCACCGTAAAGAAACAGCTTCACTCCTAAAGCTAGGCAGGGTAGAAAAGCATTCCACAAGGTCCAGCCCATCTGAAATTAGAATGTACATCAGAATCTTTGAATGTATACAATGGAAAAATTGATTCAATAAGCTAAGAAATTAAATTGGAAGAGTTGAATAAGTTCTTTTGTTAAGTGCAACCTATTTAATATTAGGTTGGAGAAAAAGAAATCCATTATTTTTACGTGAACTTTATGTAACTTCTTTTGGATTCACTTTGTAAAATGGTTTAAAACAGCTTTCATGGAGATTTTTAGGTCTTGCGCGTTACGACTGCTGACATGCGGTAAACTTCGATCATTTTTGATATTTTATAGACATTTTCGACGATGCTGTATCCACATGCGAGGTGCATCTCTAACATCAAAAATACCCGAACGGAATCGACGAAACAAAAATTGCTCGTAACTGGTTGTTACAGTCTTATATAGGACGATAAACACCTTTCACAATTTTAGCCACCCGGCTATCTTTTTCGCCGTTACAAGAGAAAAACAAAAATGCATCGAATTTTCTGTTTGATGTCTTCCATTTTTAAAACCTTGTACTCGTAACTGAATGAATCAAACAAAAAACCGCGAGAGGATATTTTAGTGCCAAAAATCACCTTTCCAACGAGCATAAATCTGAAATTGTTTGATAGATACCTCGCGAGATATCGATCACTACAGACGTCTACCGAAAAAATAATGGATTACTTTTTCCCCAAACTAATATTATAAACTTGTAAATACTTCGTGATTTCACTTGTACATTTAAATCAACTGCATGTCTAAAAAGTGGAATTTTATCAAATTTCTATGATTTTTCATGTATTTTATGTAACAATAATATCTCATATCTGTAGTACAACCAATGAGAAATAATAAACAGAAAATTTCCAAATGCGGTGACTTTTACATACATGCTAAAGATGGACAATTCAATTACAAATACTGGTAAATTAATTAGAAATCAAAGTTTTGAACAAACTTTAGAATGGATAACAATTCCTATTCGTTTGGACATTGAGAGCACATTTATCTGCAAAAACTTCATTGCATTGGTTAAATGTTTAAGACATAATGTGTCCCAATAATTTCCTGTGGGGTAATAATTCTTTATGATGATCAGAGTAGGTGTAAGAAGTCAGATTGTTGTTTAGGAAATCAATTTTGAATAGTTCTGCCAAGATGTATAGTTGCATTATCGATCCTAAAGTATCCGTCATCTTCAGAATTTAAAGATGCAACATTACAGAGTACCTTTGATTTGTCTAGTACATCAAGGTACCACATCGCTGGTTGCTCTATCTAGCGGAGAACTTTGCACTATGGGAGTGTAGTAAGATAGATCCATGACTTCTTAGCGCTGTCGTTAAATTCAACGCCTTCCATCAGTGCAAAATAAAGTGCAGCTTTACTCATTCGACCACATTACACATTTACAATTTTCAGATGTTTATTGTCTTTACTTCCGAAGCCACTACAATCGAATTTTTACATTTTGATTTGATTCAAATTTTTCTCGCAGACAACATATGAATTCCTATCCTCTGAACATGGGTTGGGCGGATATTGGGACGAGCTATGATTGACGATTTTTGACATTTGAAACACAGTAGGCAATAGCCACTATGCTCGAACTACATGTAATCTTTTAGATAGAAACTGGGAGTTCTGATTACACAATTTTTGAAAACATTTGATATAACTGCTTTTGAGGACTCAGCGAGATTTGCTGCCTTCAAAATAGAGGTCCCTGCTTAAGGGTCACTCATAATAATCCCTTTATGAAATAATGAAAGATTTATCGCTTTTCACATTTTGTTTTCTTCATTGTAAAATACACTCTAACGTATTTTTAAATAAGAACTGCATATGATATTTGTTAAATTAATATTTATAAGGATTTTAGAGCCATATTAATTTTCACGCCAAATAACTTAGATTGGTATAAAATTTACAAAATATAAATTAAAGGTCCTGCGTTTAAATTTTTCGATGATTTATACTGTAAAGTTAATAAAATGCTTGAATAACTTATACATACAAACATATTTGTCTTAAATCTTTAATTTTGCTTAGGAATGTAAAATAACATTTAAAAGTTCTTTGATTTTCATTTATGTTATTATATTGACCAACCATAACATAATACAATGTTTTGCTTTTAAAAACTTCTTTACGGTACAGTAAAACAAATCATTAGTTTCTGTTATTTATTTTCCAAAAGGTTATTAAGAAACCTATTTTTTAAATAGTAAAGAATAAGAAAGCTATGAAAAATAAGCCTAATTCTTATCAAATTACTTAGCAATGAAATTTTATATGGGAAGTAAAAATTCCATCTTAAACTCGACTTTCAAAAACTTAAAAAAAATTAGAAGTTTAATTTCCCAACATAATTTTTCAAATTCTACAGACACTACCGTAATACTTTGTTTTAAAATTTTATTTTTATGATTTTCAACATTCACAACTGGTTTATAAAATTTCAATGCATTTTTTATTTAGATTTTATTTAACTATGCTTATAAACAAGTTACACAATTAAATTTACTCACCGCATACGGAGTGAAAAGCACATCGCCGCATTTTAGGTCCCAATGCAATCCAATATCTACCATATGTGCCAATAGAGACTGCAATATGAAGCAGATATACATATAGATAAATTAAGTATTAAATTAACATAGTATTAAGATAATTAATATTTTGAATGGAGATTTCTCCAAATGTTAAAAAAATTGTGATTATAATAAATTTTTATAAATTATATTATTGGATATTATAGACAAACTACATATATTTCAATTTTAGTTTGCGTTTGTATGACAAAATGCATGGATTCGGTGTAGAAACGGGTACCCCTGGTTTGGCGGTAAAATTTAATTTCTGGTAACCCTGGTGTTTTATCTTAGTTTATCTTTTGTGTTGCTGCAATTTTGTTACTCATATCTTGGCGCCTATCTTGGAATAAAAAAATTGCCTAAATTTCATGGGATACCCATTTGTAAACTTTTACAAAAAATATGTTAATAGGGAAATATATTGGAGCTTAAAATAGCAATTTCTTCGCTTTGAAGCAATTGCTATTGATGAAAATGCGCAGTTGATCTGCTTTTATATAAAACTGATATTCCTTCTCTCAACAATTATGTTTTTAATCTTTGTTATAAGCAAATTTTCATAATTATTCTCATTTCCTCATATGGTAAAAAAATAGCGAGAACTTTATTGTTAATCTAGCATTAATCTTTCACTTGAAATTTTTGGGATAAATGAATTCTGACATTTATAAAATGTTCATTCCAAGAATACCTAAATATTAAAACAGTATTATGTATACTGATCGCAAAGAATTTTAAAAATTTAAAATTCTAAAACAAAATCTTTCACTTATTTAACTTTTGATTGCGAAATTTAAGCAAATTCCCTGAACTTTGAATATTTTTGAGATAAGAAAATCTAATTTATAGTAAGTTTTCAATTTCTCTGTTAAGAGTTATACTCTATTAATATGAAGAATTAGAAATTTTAAAACTCATAATGAGTTTAATATTTTAGTGTTAGGTATAAGTATATCTTGTTTGAATTTGACGTAGCATATTTGTATTGACAAATATTATGTATAGTGACACGTTGTTATTTCTTAATATGTTTGAACCATTATTCGAAATTGTTCAAATATGACACACTTTAAAATACACTGTGTAAACAAGTTTTCTCAGTTTAGGTATACGAAATTTATTTCCTTTTACTTTGATAATCATTAATTTAATATAATTTTACATATTAGATTTAGAAATTAATTTTGATCAATTTCTGTTAAATACTGTTAAATTCAATAAATTAGAATTTTCAATGGCACCTATATGGCAGCGTTTTGTAAAAGTACTTTCAAAATTGATTAGTTGAAATAAAATGGTACTTACACTAGCGGTATGAACTGGACCTTTTGGAAGTCCCGTTGTTCCCGAAGAAAAACTAATGAACACTGGATGGTTTGGAGGAAGTTGCTCAAAATGTATATCCGGTACAGTGCCATCTGGTGATCTGCCTGTATTCAGAAACTCTTCCAACAATAAGCTGTTAATGAACGAGTATATATATTAGCAGCATGTACATATTCTTTCATAATTACATAAATTAATTTTGTCATAACGGATGGAAAGCATACAGCATACTAGATTACTATTATGGCTCTGTATGAAAGAATACAGTATTCCCAGAATTCCTGTTCCCGAAATTGTTCCCAGAATTCCTGTGGACGTGACGATACCCAGTTCTTCACAGACCTTGAGTACGTCATCCGAGTTGCAGAGCTTCCCTTTCAGGTGTTTCTTAAGTGGACCAAACACATGGAAATCGCAGGGTGACATGTCTGGTCCGTAGGGTGGATGGTCCAATGTCTCTCACTTGAACTTGGCCAGTTCCATGTGAGAATGTGGAGATGCGTGGGTAACACTAAATGAGTAGCAGTTTCCGGCCTTGTTGTGGGCGACGGGTCAATCCCCCAATACACCCCGCCATTAGAGAATATATATATTTTTGAATATATATATTCACGAATGTACTATATATTAGGTTGGGGAAAAAGAAATCCATTATTTTTACGTGAACTTTATGTAACTTCTTTTGGATTCACTTTGTAAAAAGGTTTAAGACAGCTTTTATGTTGATTTTTAGGTCTTGCGCGTTACGACTGCTGACATGCGGCTCACTTCGATCATTTCTGATATTTTATAGACATTTTCGACGATGCTGTATCCACATGCGAGGTGCATCTCTAACATCAAAAATACCCGAAAGGAATCGACGAAACAAAAATTGTACGTAACTGGTTGTTACAGTCTTATATAGGACGATAAACACCTTTCACAATTTTAGCCACCCGGCTATCTTTTTCGCCGTTACAAGAGAAAAACGAAAATGTATCGAATTTTCTGTTTGTTGTCTTCCATTTTTAAAACCTTGTACTCGTAACTGAATGAATCAAACAAAACACCGCAAGAGGATATTTTAGTGTCAAATGTCACCTTTCCAACGAGCATACATCTGAAATTGTTTGATTGATACCTCACGAGATATCGATCACTACAGACATCTACCGAAAAAATAATGGATTACTTTTCCCCCAAACTAATATATGCCAGCCAATGGCTGAGTGGTTAGCGTTCCTGACTCCTTTTGCTCCCGGGTTTGAATCCCGGTTTGGGCATAGACGTTTCCTTTCTCTCTCACTGTGTATATTTGTCCTTTCTTCTTCTGAGATGATGGATGAATGTGGCCCCTCCTATAAACGGGTTTGTGATGGTGTGACGTGGGCAATGCTACTCGACTACGTGACTTGGTTCACAGGTGCCCACTGGGTAACACTAAATGAGTAGCAGTTTCCCGCCTTGTTGTGGGCGACGAGTCAACCATCCAATACCCCGCCATTAGAGAATATATAAATATATATATATATATATATATATATATATATATATATATATATATAATCGATTTAATTTTAGTATACATTCGCGTCCCTTTTTAAATATAAAATTTCCTTGGAAATCACTATCACGTGTCAGATATAAAGATGCAGTACTTACCATTTCGGTATATGCGACAAATCCTTAGACAGCGTCTCTTCTTTAGTATTCACAATGATAACTTTTTCCAGACTTGGTGTATCTGAAAGAAATAATTTAAATGATATACTGCGTTTATTTTTAGCACAAATGTTTATGATTTTTTTTAATCTTTAAATGTATTAAAATATCTAATTGGAACTATAAATTGCAAAATCACATGCTATGCTTATTTTGTAAATCTTCAAAATTTACAAGAAATATATTAATACTAATTATTATCATACAGTACATGACAAAACGAAACATTCATCCAAATCTTTATGAACTAATAAAAATTATTTATAACTATATTCTGTTTCTCATTTTAAATACGATATGGTAAAGTAATATCAAAATAAAGTTTCATTTCTGATAAAATATATGAAATGAGGATTATATTAAAATAAATTCTTGACAAGTAAAAAAAAAAATTACGGGGGGTGAGGTTTAAAATTTCAAAAAAATTTTTTATCTTAATTTTTTTTATTAGCAAGAAAATTATTTTCAGTGAAGTTGATATAAATGCTTCTAGAATCAGAAATACTTAATTGAGTATTAGTTACTAAGTTTTGGCATCAGTCTCATTTGTGTTAAATTCTCAATATGCTGAAACAGCAACAAAAAGCAGAGTAATACAATTGAAAATCTCTTTTGTTTGTGTTAATTATCTACAGTAGAAAATGTATAAATCTAATAAACTTTATTTTTCACGTGAATTTATGAGAAAAGCAGTTGAGAACGTAAATGCAATTCACAATCCCAACTGTCAAATATTAAAATTTTTACTTGTGTACCAAAATATTTCATTTATTTATTTTAGGAAAACAGTTGATATTTTAAATAATTCTGTCGGTAAAAATTTACTGTACGGTCGCTATTGGCGACTTTAAAAAAATCGCCAAAAATCTCGCCAACCTTGCCAACAAGCAAGGTCTTAAAATAAACAAAATATTCCATTTCTTATTGATCGATTCCCATTTTGTCAGAATCTCCATTTTTCATTGGTCGGAATCCCTCATCTCTGGTTGGTTATAATTGATTGGGTTGCCAGAAAATGTTATTTATCGCCAACTTTGGAAAATCACGCCAATAGTGACCGTACTGTAAATCTGAACCAATTCTGTCGAATGATGATGGGAATTGAAATTTGAGTTGGGAGATCAAGGTGTTATCATTTAATATATAAAAAATCCGACTGTTATTAAAATATTGTGAAACATATCACTTTATTTTATATTGTTTATAGTAAAAAGATATTTGATATAACAGTTAAAATATTCGTTTCGTTTAGCATCTTTAAAAAAAAATGTTGCTGATACTTTCGCAAACTTTACCAGTTAGCTTTTCTTGATAAAAAATATTTGATTTACCCCTTTCCATGAATCCATTAACAACGGTTTTTTTTTTTATTTTTATCATTCTGTGGTAATATTTTTATATACAATAGCTAATTATTCGAAACTTACAGTTTTAAAGAAATTCTGATCTACTATAAAAAACTGAAGCGGGTCTATAAACTATTGCCAAAAGTTTTCCTTCTGCTGCAAGCTCGAGATAGGAGTACAATGTTATTAGGCCTAAAAACTTTTAAGTTTGCATATATTATCTCATAAATGATTGGAGAAGAAACAAAGAGGCTTGTAAAATGATTGATTGATAAATGATTGATTTTTTTCTATATTACACATTTTTACTTTGATGATTTTAAAAAGAGGTTAATCTGATAAATAACGATGAATAACTGTTACCATAATCTGAGGTTATGCGCATAATGGTATCATGTTGGATCTTCGTGGATTTGTAAATGGACCTATAGCAATACTTGTTAAAAGTATTTATTCCAAAATTTATTGTGAAGTAATTTTAAAGCTACATTAATAACTATTTTTAATTATTTTAATAATTTTTAAAAAGATGACTTACTTTCAACAATGATGTGAAGATCCTTCAGCATATCAAATTTATTCCCATGTAGTAAGTGGTTATCCACAGTGATTAAGAATTTTGCTTCCAGCCTATTTATTATCTTTGATGCGGTCTGGATTTAAAAGAGGATAAATTATTGCCTTAAAAATACATTGTCATAGTGCAGTACATGCACTATCTACTGATAAATAACTAGACATTCATGCATACGAAAGAATCAGCTGTTCTGTGACACGCTACGACCATTACCGTTACGTAAAATGCTTGAAGTTACATTTCAACGAATCATGTACACGATAGCGTGAATTTTGAAGCTCTATGACATTTCGAGAAATGTTACATTGCCCAATATTTCAGAAATGGCTTATGTATGGATCGACCTGATATTTCCATCTATTTGAAGTACATAAAATTGACAGTAGATTACGAAATTTGTGACTGGAAGGTAAAATGCAACTGCAAATTGTGGCCTGATTCGAAAACCTAGGAAAGTAAGGCCGCAGTGGCCTGGTTGGTTAGGGCGTCGTTCTCTTTATCAAAAGGTGGTGAGTTCGAATCCCGGCTTAGCTGAAGATCCGTCTTGTTGACTAATGGTGACTGGGGCACGTAAAATCTGTCGGGTTACAATGTACTCCATGTTCCCATTACAAATTAATACTTCTAGGGGGTGGTTGGAGTCAGGTTATGGATCTTCACTGGTTTCAATCTCTAAATTGGAAGATTCAGATGGTGTTGCCATCTATGAGCCAAAAGTCGTACTTCCACCTTCGTATGAGGGTGCTCTATTCAAAAACGGAAGACGCTCCGTCTCTGACTTCATTCGCCTTGTCTCTTGATGGACGGGCTTGACATTGCTAAGTGTCATCAGTAACAACATCAACTAATATTCGTGGTTTAAGGATATACTCAATAATGATCGGAAACAGTCGCATCTAGTGATGGTCCATATCTACAATTAGTTTATGGAATTGTGTGCCTATGAAAATCACTAGTATTGAACATTACTTGCTCTGTTGCCACAATCACACTAATTCCGACAAAAATTTTATCGTAAAATCCAACAGCTCCTCACAAAAAGGTTAATGATCTATTCTATTAAAATCTTTCCTCTTGTGAATATTGTCGACACCCAGAATGGTGTGGTAAGTCAAGAAATTGATGCTAGCTGGGCTCAGCCAACGGTGTACAAAATCAAAAAACAGTGTATCAGCCTTCAGACCATCAGATATATTTCAACATGAACTCTGAAACGTTGTGCAAGGATAATGACAGATAATATTATTTTAATGACAGAGCTTAGTTAGGGTATCTTAAGACAAAATATCTACTGCAAATACTCATTGTGTAAGAGTTAAAATTTGTTGGATGTGTTTTACTTTTTGGTAGTGCATAACACAGTAGACCTGTAAATTTTAATTTTAATAGATTGATAGACTCAATATTCGAAACTTAATACAGTATTCTGGATAACAATATGTTTCTTAAAGTGCAATACTTTAATGGAATTGATCTTTTATAATTCCAGGAAAACACCACCAATATCTACCATGATTTGGAATCATGAGAATAGTGTTCCGCGTATGTACGGGTTGTTTCGGAACATAGACCACAAATTTATCGTCAATTTGATGACAGGTTGGTTCCCTCTCCATCCAAAAATCAATGGGTAAACTAACCTATTGTCTTCAGGAGAAGTGAAATAAAATGTTGATCATCGACATATTAGGGCTGTAATTATCACTCGTAGTTTCAAAGTTTATTAAAGGGAAGAAACATAATTTTCTTCTTCACCCGTGGATTCTAGTTACTTATGGGTAGATAGTGCATATCTTGAAATAAGAATTCAAATTTCTATTCGAATTAACAACTTATTACCATTTGCATTTTCTCGTTAAGAGTTTAAACTAATTTAAACACTGAATAAGAAAATGCGATTAACATTTTCTATGAATTTAAATTAGCAAAAGTATGTTAGAAATGGCTTTTGCATTATTAAATTTCAGAACATTTTCATTAAAAAGTAAATAGTAAATGATATTTTATGAATGCTATTATTGAAATGGTTACATCAAAATTATTAATAAGATATGTAGTCAAAACCTTTCTAACATATTCAAATAAAAATATAATTTGGAAAAACAATATAGTACTTAAATATTTCCCGATACTATACATTCATGGAATACATCATACATACTATAAATAGAATTTTTTTAAATATGATAATTTTAAATAAATTTTTGCTTAAATAATGATCAATTTTATGATTGTAAATTAAAAAAGTCCATCTTATCAAAGGGAAAAAAAAACGCAAATTCAATTTAAATTCTGTTGCACTTCACGTGCCTTTTAATGGAGTTCAAATAACATCGAACAATAAATACTGATTACATAAATTTCCCATTCATTTTCCAGCAATAAATTACTAAGAACTTACATTAGCTGAAGTGAAAGGTTGAGGACCTCCCCAAATAGCTCCCATGCTCGCAGCAGCCAACATTGCATATACAGCTTCTTTTCTGTTTGACATATAGCCTATAAAAATTTTATTTAATTATAAACTTATAACTTATATTATTTATTGATGCAGATCTACACTAGATATTGAGAAAGAGGTTAGATATTGGTACAAATCTGTATTTTTAGATATTGATTTTATAACCCCAATGAAGCTGGCCATGTTGGTACTTCATTTAAATTGATTTTTTTTCGATTGGTTGTTACAGTCTTATATAGGACGATAAACACCTTTAATAATTTTAGACACCTGGAAATCTTTTTCGCCGTTACAAGAGAAAAACGAAAATGTATCGAATTTTCTGTTTGTTGTCTTCCATTTTTAAAACCTTGTACTCGTAACTGAATGAATCAAACAAAAAACCGCAAGAGGATATTTTAGTGTCAAATGTTAGCTTTCCAACGAGCATAAATCTGAAGTTGTTTGATAGATACCTGACGAGATACTACAGACGATCACTACAGACGTCTACCGAAAAAATAATGGATTACTTTTTCCCCAAACTAATATATATATATATATATATATATATATATATATATATATATTAGGTCTGTAGTGATCGATATCTCGTGAGGTATCTATCAAACAATTTCAGATTTATGCTCGTTGGAAAGCTAACATTTGACACTAAAATATCCTCTTGCGGTTTTTGTTTGATTCATTCAGTTACGAGTACAAGGTTTTACAAATGGAAGACAACAAACAGAAAATTCGATACATTTTCGTTTTTCTCTTGTAACGGCGAAAAAGATTTCCAGGTGTCTAAAATTATGAAAGGTGTTTATCGTCCTATATAAGACTGTAACAACCAGTTACGTACAATTTTTGTTTCGTCGATTCCGTTCGGGTATTTTTGATGTTAGAGATACACTTCGCATGTGGATACTGTATCGTCGAAAATGTCTGTAAAATATCAAAAATGGTCGAAGTTGATCGCAAGTCAGTAGTAGTAACGCGCAAGACCTAAAAATCTACATGAAAACTGTTTTAAACCTTTTTACAAAGCAAATCCAAGAGAAGTTACATAAAGTTCACATGAAAATAATAAATTTCTTTTTCCCCATAATATTTCATCTAAAATCTTGAATAAATAAATATTTTTAGTTCTTAAAAATTATTACAATGTTATGCAAAATAGTGTTAATATTTTCGGTCAACCACTATTTCTGATAGAAATAGATGTTATTTGTATTTTCCTCATTTTCAATGGGATAACTTTCCTGATATATCAATAAGTATTGTATAGTAACCTCAAGCTCTATCTATTGACCGAATTTTTAAAAACCCTATAAAGATCAAACAGTTCTTAGAGTTTATTGAGTGTCTTATGACGATTAATTCTTGATGTTACAACCTCCTTTTGACCCACATACTCTATTAAAGGTAAAATAACAGATTTTACCACTATGTAAAATGTATAGATCATATCAGTCACGTGATTTCTGCCAGGATAAGGAAGATTACATCCTGCAACAGTGCGGATAGTAATCTTTGACTGTCGAAGAATCAGTCGAAAATTACTGTGCCAGTCGTGAGAGAAATATTCAAAACGAGGCAGCAACAGCATACTTCCCAGTTACTGTGATGGTAAAGCCTTGATCTGGGCTTTAACAGACAGATGGAAGCTGAACGTGTTGAGTCTTCGTAATTTAGAAGGAAGGACCAAGCAAAAGGTCTCCAGTGCTTAACCCACCTCTTCCAGAAGTCCTTCATTTGGCAAACATTGCTATACAGTGAACACGAAGAGTGATTGGTTAAATCGGTATTCAAATTTACAACCTTCCGCTAATGAGAAAGACGCGCAAACTAACCACACTACCTCAACGTTCCATATCAGCTGAAATATGTTATTCTTGTTACTAATCCTAAACCCATAAATTCAAAAATATACAAAAAGTCTAAAACCAAATGAACAACACAGAAGGACCTAGTCTTTTTTAAAATTCAAGCAAGCTAAAATATGGGCCGGGACACTCTATCAACCCCACAGCTCTGGCTAACAGAAAAAATCTTCTACCCCTGCTGAAAAGTGGTTGCGTGGACATGGCCATTCATGAAACACAAGAAAGGCTGTTTGGTATTTTCTTGGTGAAAAGACCCATACTCGGACTTCTAAAATACTACAGGCGATAGGGAAGAATTTTTCCAAACGGGTTTAGTTCCATATTACTAAGTCAGGATATTTCGCTACATGTGGGGGCTCAACAAAAGCACCCTCTCCCTACTCAGCAGCAGTCCTGGCCAGGTAGCCGGTCCTTTCATTTCCATCGACCCCAACATAAGATGGGACAACAGAAAATGAATAAAATGACCAGAAGAAACCAAGACTAGAATATCTAAAATGTCCAGTCTTGTCTTCTATCGCAATCCAGTTATATAGGTGCTGTACTGAAGCTCAACTGTCTGCCAAAATCCAGACATCATGCGTAACTGTCTGTCCATTTGATATGCCTATTGTAAGCCCCTCCTGCTAGTAATAAGCTCTAATCTATAAAAACCAAAAATGTCTAGATCCCTTATTTTAGGTACAATAGAATCGGTAAAAGTTGGAATGTACAATCAACTACCAGAAATTTCCTCATCCCCTCTGCCACCATTAGTGTGTTTATCTTCAAAGAATATTGTGGGATCTCATATTGCTGAATAGATAGCTTTTGTAGGTCTTAAAGTTTTCTTTCCATCAGTGTTTATAGTTATACACTACTGAATTCAGTTCATACAGGTCCTAGAATGCCATTACAAATAATTGAGTATCTTTATAACAATATCTTTTGAAATTGAAATTGTTGCTAAATGACAGTGTAGCCTTTATCTTATTCCAAGAATTGCGTTTAGCGCAGTTTACTCTCTGATATTCTTAAAAAATGAAGGGGAACGATAAAAGATTGAAAGATTTAACAAGAAATTAATCACTTGGCGATATTTAGAGACAAAAACTGCTAATAAAGTCTGTAGCTTTTTTGAGGTGATTCTACAGCACATATTTCAGGAATTTTTCTGCATTTCCAAGATATTAGAACATTTTAAATTTTTGATGAAGTCAGAGATTTTTCTGTTAGTCAAGAAACTTCAGACAACATGTGAGGGAGGTATGCTTTTTTTATTACCATAACCTAACACATTAATCATAATAAATACCATTCATCTTTATCATAAGTGTTATACTTCATTATATCATATTTTTCATCAATATCACTCCTTAATTTCTGTCAATGAATTTTAGATGAAATTAATATATTGGATAGAATAGATTTGCTATTTGGAGTTCCTACAAATATGAACGCATGCTTGTTTTGTTGCCAACATTGCAGAAATCTCATGCTATCATTATGAGATTTCTGCAATGTTGGAAACAGAATATTAAATGCCAAGTCTTAAAACATACTTGTTAAACAAAAAAATACTTAAAGAATTATTTTTAAAATACGAGAAAAAATGCTAATTGTCTCAGATTTAATGTACGGTCCCTCTTGGCGCAATTTTCCAAAGTTGGGGATAAATGACATTTTCTGGAAACCCAACCAATTCTGACCAATCACAGATGAGGGATTCCGACCAATGAAAAATGGAATATTCTGTTTATTTTCAGACCTCGCTTGTCCAGATTGGCGATGTTGGCGAGATTTTTGACAATTTTTTGAAAAAGTTGCCAAAAGTGACCGTACAGTAAATTTTTACCTGCTACTTAAATACATTATTTACATAAAACGTATTCTTTTACACAAAAATAATGTCAAGTTAGCCTTACATGCAACTCGATCTCCCTTCTGAAGGCCATTTTTCTTAAAAGCTGCTGCATACAATTTCACTTCTTCAAAGACTTCTGCGAATGTTATACTTTCGAAACGATCTTCTTCATCTAGAAAAACAACACCAATAAATAATTTGGTTTAAACATCGATAACAATGAGGTAAAAAACCATATAATATAAATGGAGTAGAGATAATCTTCAGTAAAATTCTAATTAATTGACTTATATTAAAAATTGGGTATGATTATTTATTTTATAAACTATGTCAATATATTTTATAATTACCAGCAAAAATAATGGCGACTCTTTCATCTCTTATTCTGAGAATATTTTCAGCAAAATTGAAATATGCTCCAGGATACCATTCATTATCCAAAAATCCTGGTCCGGTTTTTCTAAAAACCTAAGGTAGGAAACAAGAAAGCATTCATTATAAACATAAATAGCCTTATTTTTTGATGAAATATTTAACTATGTAATTTATGATATAAATTTGAATTCTTCGAAAATTTTTATTTTTAAAATCTTTAATATTAAAAATTAATATTTATTTAATTTACGCCATATTACATCCTAACTTCACAAAATGTACATTTAGAAAGATTGAACAGAAATTTTTAACGAATGTGAAATTATAGTGAGTTATGTTAAAGATTAAAGTTTCTGAGTCACCTTGCATTAGCTTTCTAAATGGTTAAGGCTGAATAAATAGAGGATTATAGAGTGATGTTGAAAGTAAGTAATCTACGATCATCAACTAGTGGCTAATATTAGAAGGATCTTTTAAAAATGAAAAGTACATTTCAACTAAATATGAAATTTTAATGATGATATAGCAACATCGTTTTTCGGATTTCCTTATAGTGCTATACCAGCTCTGATTGCAGTTAACAGTAGTGTAGAGGCGCGAGTTTAGAAGTAGCAAACAGACCAAATTAGAAATCCAGGTGTGGATGTCAAAATCTGATTGTTACGTGCAATATTGGACAACCTGCTCCTCATGGTACTAGTCGAAATGACTGCCAACTTTTAAGATGAATGGTGTAGATGGTAGTCCGTTGATTCCTTAGTGCGGATTTCATTGTCTACTTCTTCAATTCATTGAAGTCTACTGCTAGGTAGGCTGTCAAGCAGTTTACGTAGCTGTAGACCTTTATAATAACTGGTATAAGCATCTTTTTATAATAACTAGTGTATATGATACCAGCTGAAATGACAGCCAACTGTCAAGATGAATGGTACATCTTTATAGATGGTAGCACGTTCATCTATTAGTACATATTTCACTGTATGCTTCTCCAATTCATTGAAGTCTGCTGCTACGCAGAATGTATGAAGAATTCCTTTATATAGGATATCCTAGACATATGGAACTATTGATATCTGTGTCTGCAATGGACTCATGAACATACAGAGTGACATGCAGATTGGGAATTAACTGCATTTTTCAACAAATCTTATCTGGAAGACTTCCTCAAAGTTAAATTTGTGGTGCTATAATGGCCTCATTCGAGTCAAGCACTATACAGGTGAACATTAAATTCTGGAGTGCAGTATTGAATGCCATAGTGGATAAGCACTTTTAATTGTTATCTAGTGTGCGTATCATGGAGTTATTCACTGCCATGAATTACTTATAATCTTATTATCATTAGGTATATCAATGAATTACTGGGGAATGAATTATTTCCTTTCCTTTAAATGTTTTCCAGAACGCTTACAGAAAAATAATAGCTTTTCACAAGAAATGCTTAGGCCGGCTTTTCAGCTGATTGCATATATAATTTCTTTTTTGTTCTTCTTATTTTCGAAAATGTCAACAATTAAACATGGGCCGAATTCTATTGGTCTGCATCTATCACGTGATTTTTACTCTGCAATGTTTACAGAGGAATTCGGGTAAGCATACAAATAATATGGAAGATTAATTCCTGATCCAAATTTTCTGATTGATATTTCATATTCATGTCAGGAAGAGAGGGAAAAATTAAATATTAAATTCAGTTACCTATTGTAGTATATATTGTTCTGAAATTTAATTACTTAAATTTAAGAACTTAAAATTAGTTAGCATAGTAATAATGCTTTAATTCTAATATTAAATTTCCTTAGTTCTAATTCCTTTATAAGGATACAATTTTTATAAATACTATTATAAAGATTTCATATAATACAGTAAGTATTCAACAGAAAAAATAACCATCTGCGCTTCCTCTATTGTGCATGCGAAACATCTAACAAATTTTCTGGTTGTTCAATATTCTTTATGTCTTTGTAATTTTTATAATCATAGTAAAGACAGAAAATGAGTTATATTAGTACATTGAAAAATTTGATCAGTTAAAAGTTACCTTTGCAGAAATATTCTTTAACTTTTTTATCATGAAACTGTTGCCAAAATATTTTATGAAAGTAAGGATAGCAATATCATTTAGTTAATTAAAAGAACGCATGCACATACATATAATTATTAACTTACTTTGTCAAAAGGACTTGATGAAACTATTCCAAAGTAATACCAAACTTCTTCCCAAAACTTCTCAAAGTTTTCTATTGACCACTGATGCAAATCCCGATATGAATCTATAAATTATTGAAATGTATTTTATCAATATTTATAGCAAATTTATAGCAATATTTTAAAAATATTTATAGCAAAATAAAAAAAGGGTATCATTGTAAATCTTATTCCAGCAATTTTAAGATTACAACAGGAGTTATTTTATCTACATTAGCTCTCAAAAGTAACCTACAATTTGGAAATTTATTGAAATCTTGTTGTACTTTGGAATCAAACATGAATACGAAGTCCAATAATTTATGTAAATAAATTTTTAAAGAAAATTCAATTTTAATCATTTCACATTATTTATATGTGCTACTGAGTAAAAGGTCCATGGTAGCCTGGTTGGTTAGCGTGTTGTTCTCGTAACCAAAAGGTGATGAGTTCGAATTCCTTCTTAGCCGAAGATCCGTCGTGTTCTCTAATGGCCACTGGGGCACGTAAAATATGTCGGGTTGTGATGTCCTCCGTGTTTCCATTCCCAATTAATACCGCTGGGGGTGGTTGGAGCCAAGCTATGAGTCTTCTCTGGTTTTAATCTCTAAATTGGAAGATTCAGATGGTGCTACCATCTATGAGCTAAAAGTCGTACTTCCAGCTTCGTAAGAGGGTGCTCTATTCAAAAACGGAAAACGCTGTCTCTCTGATTTTTGCCTAGTCTCTGAAGGGTAGGCTTGGTGTTGCCAAGTTTCATTCGTAACAACAACTGAGTAAAATCGAAAATACTTTTTAAAAAAATAAATTATATATTTTATAAATGTTAAAATGTAAGTTGTCCAAGGAAAAATAAATAGCAAAGTGATTAGAAGTTAAAATATTTTTTCTAAATATCGGTATTTATGTATTAATTATCGCACCAGCGTTATTTCTTCTGGAGTCTTCATGACAGTTAATTAATCATTTACTTTTAATATTATTTATATTTAATCGTAATGTTGTGATTACAATATTCAAAAATGAATTATTTTTCATCACAATAATGTAAATCAATTATAGATATTGCAAAATTACCAAATTCATCTAATTTGATAGTGAGTGAATAATGTCATATAAAAGAAAATTGCATTAAAAACAATGTATTAATGAATGTTAATTCATTTTTGATTCTTATAGATTGTAATTTCTTGGAGCAGGGTAAACAAGAAAATTAATTAGAAGAACTTAATTAGAACAGTGACGCATCACAATATTCTAATTAAGCGCGGTGGAAGTGTACATCAGGACTGAATAATTTTGAACTTATGAATGACTTAAATTATCATTTATTTTTTGAAAGAACGATTTAATGAAAAAATTATGTATTTATTTATTATTATATTGATAATCATTAAATTTATAATTTAAATTTACTTCAGCATAGTTTTGTTTTATTGAATGATTTTTTTATAAAAATTTATTTTACTTTTTACCTTAAAATATCTGATAGAGTTATGTTAAAAACAATTAACAATTGTCATAAATTGATAATTAATATAAACTATTTATTTTACAATACATATAATACTATCCCATTGGAATTCGTAAGTGCATGAATTCTTTAGAGATATTAGAGCGACAGTATATATATTAGGTTGGGGAAAAAGTAATCCATTATTTTTTCGGTAGACGTCTATAGTGATCGCTATCTCGTGAGGTATCTATCAAACAATTTCAAATTTATTCTCGTTGGAAAGGTGACATTTGACACTAAAATATCCTCTTGCGGTTTTTTGTTTGATTCATTCAGTTACGAGTACAAGGTTTTAAAAATGGAAGACAACAAACAGAAAATTCGATACATTTTCGTTTTTCTCTTGTAACGGCGAAAAAGGTAGCCGGGTGGCTAACATTGTGAAAGGTGTTTATCGTCCTATATAAGACTGTAACAACCAGTTACGTACAATTTTTGTTTCGTCGATTCCATTCGGGTATTTTTGATGTTAGAGATGCACCTCGTATGTGGATACAGCATCGTCGAAAATGTCTATAAAATATCAAAAATGATCGAAGTTAACCGCATGTCAGCAGTCGTAACGCGCAAGACCGAAAAATCTACATGAAAGCTGTTTTAAACCTTTTTACAAAATGAATCCAAAAGAAGTTACATAAAGTTCACGTAAAAATAATGGATTTCTTTTTCCCCAAACTAATATTAACTATTAAAATTTATACTTTTTTAATATTAATATTAGTAAATCTAATAAATAATCCTCTGGTTTAAGTCATTCAATAAAATAATTTAGTTTTCGTTTATTTAAATGGCAGATTTTGTTAAAGCAAACAATTTTCTAATAATTTAAAAGAATAGAGCACCTCTGAGACTTAGAAAAAAGATAAAAAACAAAATTATTAATTGTTGAACGAATACAAGTTTTCGATTTTTACAGTAAAATTTAAGAAATTCCACTATATTTATAAATATTGAAAATTAAATTGCAATAGTATCAAAATATAAATGGAATTTTCAGAAATTTATTTTCTATATAATTGTGCTACAATGAACAAAAAAGTTTGGTTATTTGTTTTTCATTATTTCATTTTAATTTTCGAAATCATATTCCAGTTTTAAAGTTAGTCAAATCTATATTTTAACCTGATATTTATTACATATTTAAAATATTTTTATTAGTCAGATTATTTTCTAAATTTTTAATATTTAATTAAATATATAAATAAATTGTGAATTTTTCTAATTCTTTTAAAAACATTAGTAAATGCTTACACTTAAAAATTGCTATATTTACTTGTAAAAACAAACAACCATGTGTATATAATCATAAATTTCCCAGAAAATATTATGCATATTTTAGAAGTAATAATAATATTATAATTAAAATTCTTTCAGCAAAATTATGCTTATTTGTAAAAATTTCTTTTCCTATATTTCGCTGTTGTAACTTGCAAAATATAGGATAAGAATGTTGCGCTAAATATAGGAAAGTAATTTTTTTGAGGGATAAGCCTAACTTATTTAGCTTATTATATACAATAATTTAATTTATTAAAAAAGATTATATGTATCTATCCAATGTTTTGCGTTATGAGCTTATAACAATTATAAAATCAGCTATTAACAGTTATAGAATATAAATAATTCGAAACTAAATACTTTGTAATTATTTAAGATAAAGCATATTTACCAAGTTGAATATCATATTTTTCCCGGATGACTTTCATAAATTTCTCAATTTCGGAATTCGGTACTTTCTTGCTCCAGACAAGTTCTGAAGATCTTTCTTTCGATTTTAGTTGTTTACTTACAGTCATATCTGAAAGAATTAAAATAATTAGTGAAAGATAAAAAAATTAAAATCATTAACACATTAACGTCACGAAAAACTCACAGTAAGAATTTTTTTGTTAATTTTCGTTTGTGGATAAAAGAGGTAAAAAACTTGTGAGCTACAAAATATTTTTTTCCTCAAAATTTATAAAGAATAAACTTAGCTCAAGCTGTCTTAAAAATTAATGCATGCATACATACATACAAACACACACACACACTCAAACAAACACACACACACACACACACACACACACACACA